>JARHVA010004843.1:1082500-1102500 GCA_037957365.1 Torreya grandis | reverse complement strand
AAATTTCTCACACATAATCATTCAAAAAACTAAAGAAACATATATAAGAACCTTCAGAATAATGAAAAAAGGACTTACCAAATTATTTATATAATAAAATTAATATTCGCAAAATCTCTCCTTGATTATAACATATACACAATCTACTTAAATTCAAGCACATGAAACATAGAGAATAATAGTGTCTACCAATTTTCTTCAAAATCAAGTTGTTATCCTCATTCTCTTTCCATGTACATGCATACCTCCTTGTTCTCTCATTCTAAATATTCACTCTAACATAGACATTTACAATTTTATATATTCTATAACTACTTCAATGATTCTTGGATTCCCTCTCATGAATGTTGACAAGGCTTATAACCATCTTCACTCTTATTATACCTATGTGTTCTATTTTATCACTTCCTTCACCGTCTCTTTATACATATTATGAGGATCAAAGTTACCTTCTCTTTTCATTGAAAAATACATACTAGAATATGATTTCAAATCCTCATACCTTTGATTTTTCTATTATTACATTGCTTATTTGTCTTCTTTTACATCCTAAGTGAGGATCATTACATGATTTATGCCATATTGAATAATATATAAATGAACTTATTGTTATTCTTCTAAAATTAAGACTCTATGTTGATCCTCTCCTTCCTCTTGGTTACTTTTGAACATCACTTGAACAAATTCTTCTTCTTGTTGTTCTTTGAATGTATGCATTGGCTCAACTAACTCATATCCTTAATCAACTCTTACACCTACATACATAGATGATAAAACACGATTGATTTAAATATTAAGGCTTAATTTCCCCCATCTCTTTTCTCTTAGGCTATTTGGTCAACTTTCTCATTTGTCTTCACTTTGCAAACTTCTTATTTTTTATGCTTCCTCGACATCTATTTGAGAGGTCATCTCACTAATTTTATGATTCCAATTGAAAAATTTGGTCTAATTTCCTCTAAGACTTGATCTAAACCTATTAATACTACCTTTAACTCATCAATCTCTCATTTATCAACTTTCTCTTTCTTTATTTCATTATGACAACTTTCTTAACTTTAAGCCCTTCATCTCTCTTTCTCTTTTCACTCTTTACACTCTCTCTATCTTCACTCTCTCTAGGTCTCACCTAGACCTATATTCTTATCAATATTATCCTAATTTCCTTCTTGACCTTAACTTGGGTCTCTTTCTTCTATCTTTAGCTCTTTTTGAGCTTTCACTATCTCTCTCTCTTTCTAAGCATATTTGGCTTAAGGGCTTCAATCACACAATATTCCTTCTCTCATATATGTATGCCTCTTTATCATTCCTAAAAATTTCATTAGAAACTCATAGAAACATATCAAGCAACCTATAACATTTACTTAACAAACTCTCATGCAATATCAATTAGTACTTACATCACTCAAATCAAAACTTCTCCATAGAAATTTCCATCTTTGATAAAAAAATGATGCATAAGTTATTATCAAATGATAATTTTATGGATGTAAACATGAACATAAACACTTTACCTCTATAAAAATACCTAGTTTTGATCTATCTTGGTTCTTTGTCTTAGAATCTAAACCCTCCTGGAGACCTCGGGTCTCTTAACTTTATCCTTTTATCTCTTAACTCTATACCAAGCTTCGAAGTTATTTATTATGCATTAAATCCTCATTATCAAAATAAAACACTTCACTCTTATTACTTCATATAGCCTCTATGTCCTTAATACCCTCAACTTCATCTCCTTTCACCATCTTTAATTCTCACATTTCTCATTTTGACTAACAGCTTACTTCTTCTCATTAACTTCATAGCTTACCACTTCCATACCAAGACCCAATGATTTATCTCTTTATGTCATCCATATGATCATTAATAATCATATTTAAATTCCCCTTAACCATCCAATCCTTCAACTCAATCTCCATAACTCAACTCTGCACTTAACTCTTCTTTTCTTCTTTAAGATTGTCTCTTTTGTAGCCTTTTTTAGTCCTTTTTTAGTTGTATAGACAAGTAAAAATTGTTCTTTTAAATATAATGTACTTTCTAAGTACCATTTATCTTTTACCTTCTTGACAAGAAATTTATTGACTTATCTCCACATCGACATGCACTTTCTAGACCCTATTTAGACCTAATTAGGTCTTTTTACCCCTATTTTGCATATAATCACCTTATTTCCATACCCTATAGTACCATAATATTAAAAAAATCCAAAATATTTTATAGATACTTAATTCACACCAAATCACAAAAAAAAAATTGTTTTTCATTGGTGAGAACTCCTGTAATCCATGTTTTAGTCTAAAAACCCTAACACATGGTTATCCTTGTCTGTGTCAACCTGAGTAGGGAGAATTTAAGGTTTTAAGATATAAAATTATTTCTCAACCTATGTGAGAGTTTTATGAGGTTTTAACTATCCTTATAAACCTCCTTGAACCTTTGGTTTCCTTTTTTACATTTCTATTATCTTATTAAGCAAAGTTTTGAGATTAACTATGTGTTGATATATAGTCATCTACAAGTCTAACATAGTTTTTCATTTAAATACTATTAAATACAAATAATTAATGTATAAAAAAACTTTAAAAATCAATATAAAAATATTACCAAGATGTAATGAGAATAGGGATGAATTATTTATACATTCTAGTTTAGAAACCCTAGCACAAGGTATAAATTGACCATCCCTAGCCCGAGAAGGAATAAATATATGTTTCAGGATTCAAAATGTGTTTCAATATTGTATGATGATTATATAAGGTCTATATTCCACCTCCACATATTTTTTATATTTAAACCCTCTTCGAAACCTCCTTTATCCACTTATACATAGGTTTGATTATGATTGTATATAGTTAGCACTGTCACCTATAGGGTTTATGTAAATTTATCACACATAAAAATCCAAGAAAATAAAGAGTTATATATAAGAACATTCATAAAAATGAACAAAGGACTTATGAAATTATGTATTTAATCAAATCAGCATTCACAAAATCTCTCCTTGCTTATAAATATACATAGTCTACATGAATTCAAGCATAGGAAACATAGAGAATAATAATGTGTGCCAATTTTTTTCAAAATAAAAGTGATATCTTTATTATATTTCAATTTACATGCATACCTCCTCATAATATTCTCCAAAATACTCAATTAAACATATAAATTTACAATTTTATATATTCTATAACTACCTCAACGGTTCTTGGATTCCCTTTCAAGAACATTGACCAGGCTTATAACCATTCTCACTCCTATTATACCAATATGAATGACTTATTATATGAATCAATATTATATAAGAGTGATATTTACCCCTTATAGATCCTAAAAACAATATTACACCATTGAAGTTCCTCCAAACATGATTGATGACTGATATCTTGACAAATAAGTTCAAAATTGTAGAATTAGTGGGAAAACACAATAGGACTTCAAATTCAAATCCTAAGAACTTTTGTGAATTATAAACTATACATACACATTATAAATTATATATATCACCTAAATAAACAAAAAATGGATATAATTAAGATGACCCTACATCACATAAGCATCATTTTAATATTTCATCAAAGTAAGAGTAGAGAGTAGGAATAATGCATTATATGAATCATGGAACCATAGCAAAAAAACAATGAACAAATAAGTAATTTCATACAATATCATTCAATTTTCATAAAACATCATACATAATCTATACAATTCACATGCAAAGGATGTGAATGTCACATAAACATGCAAGGCTAAGAGACACAAACAAATGGCATGATGATGTCATACATTTAAGAGTTGTGCATACAAGACCAAGTTCCACACATGATAATCAAGCAAGATTTATCTTATCATGAAATAAAGTAAGATAAAAACATAGATAAAATGAAAATAGTTTATATGAACCATATGCATATTGTATTGTTAACAAATATAATTTTCATGCAACAGATGTATAAACTAAGTGGTTATAAAAACATTTGTATGATATGTAGATAAACATGGTATTATTTTTTTGGATAAATACAACCTATTAAATTTTTCATGGATAACAAAGAGATTACCCCATCTTACCAAATGTTTTGGTTAATTAGGGAATCTCGACATTATAACCATGTAAAAGTATGTCTTGTATCACATTCAAATAACTCATGACACATAATTGGATTTTGAATTTTTAAAATATTTTATCTATATAACATATAATAAATAACGTATGGAAATAAATAAGCTATAAAAAATTGGGAATTGATTCTTAGGTCCTATTTTTTAATTTTGAAAACATTTTGATTTTTTTAAAAAATTTAATTATTTGTATGTTTTTTTATTTTTTCTACATTTCAAATTTTTAATGTTTTTTAATATTGGAATTTAAAATTAATTAAATACTAATGATTATAAAATAGATAAATATGGAGTAATTAAAATAATCATCATCAAGGTGTAAGAGAATAGTGTGTCAAGGAGGAATGAAAGTAATGTGTCCCCAATGTGTGTTTAAATGAGTCATAACAATGTAGTTTAAATGATAAAGATAGATAATAATGTGCATGCTCCTCATAGGTAAGAGAGATATATGTGATCATGTAAGTAAAATGAAATCCAAGTATGGTGTATCTGAAATTGTAATCAATAATTATCACTAAAATTATTTGTAAGGACATTTCTTTGGATTGTTCGAATTGGTTTTAAAATCAAGGGGCAAGTGGACATAGAAAAATAAAGATAAGGTATAGAAGAGTGATTGGGTAAGGGATAAAATAATTATTGTGGAAGTAAAATAAAATAATATATGTATAAATGGAATATTCAATTATCTTAAAAAATTATTTTAGTGATAGACATGTATACATAACCCATGGCATGCTATGAAGGAATGGTTTCATGTGAAGAAGAAGTGCCAACTATATATGTCTATGAATCTAAATAAGTATCATATGTTTTAATATAACCATTTGAAACAATCCTCATATTCCCATGTAAATATATATTCTCATGTGAATTAGGAGAAGATGAAACTAATTATCCTATAATGAAGCTTCATGAATAACCTATTGTGACTTAGGAGATGAAGATGTATTTTTATATGAGCCATTTTTTGCTTGGGATATTTTTCCATTCTCTTTGAAGCTAAATTAATTTTCTCATGTGTAACTTTATCATGCTCTTAAATAGATGACTAAAAATATTATGAAATATGCTCATCCCCATGAATAGATGGATAAACCATTTATGTGATATGTTCCTACTCTCTAATAGATGAATAAGCTATAATGTTTTATGGATATGTAAATCATGATCTCGAATAGTTTTGTAAACTATTTCATTACCATGTTATTCAATTATTATGAAGGAATATTTTCTATAGTATAATTAAACATCATTGGTGCCAAAGTAAATTCATATTTTATTACTAAAATTTTGACCATTTAATTATCATGAATATATTTGAGACATTTATGCATTTTATAATGTAATGAACTAATCTCTTATATCTAAAGGTTTCCTAATAAAAAATTAAATACCCATGTGTTTGGTATAACTAAAAGTGGGGTAAGAAATATGAGAGGGACCACATGTAAGGGTTATTATATGCCTAAGAGTATCATAAATATGACCATTAAATCATTTGATAACTCTATAAGTATATTTTAAATATTTCTCTATATAACCAAGAGATTAAATGTGTTATGGTGTACACATTTTCACTTGATCCATTATCTATAATAATAATATGTATGGATTTCTTATCAACATATGCTTGAATAAAGAGTGCGTGTCTATTTTAATCATCATAAATAATTTCACTATCATCAATTGTGATAATAGGGCATGGTACTTTTTTAAATGTAACTATACCAATGATTTTATTAAATATATTTCCATACATGTAGAAGGAGGAGGTAAGAATTATATGCATAATGTACTTTAGAATTTTTTTTTGTTATTTAGTTCATGATTTTGAAAAGGATATTTGTATATTTTTGTTTTTTAATTTTAATTTTTTTGTCCTATCCTGTTTATTAGGTGTGCCAATATAATTATTGTTCTCATCAATAAGATCTTCAAACTTATGCTTAAGATTGAAACATATATTCATAGAATGACCAATACATCTATAGTAGTCACAATATGTGTTTCCATCAAAAAAAAATATTGTGGTCAAGACATGTCCACTTCCATTGATGGAGGAATAGTAATTAGATTGTATTCAAGTAATATTTGAAATATTACATGAGGAGTGAAGTTAGACTTTAAAATTACTATCTTGGTGGAGCTTGAAATTGAAAATTTTTTGTTGGTTATAAAATAATATTAATTGTAACATTAAATTAACTTTTATTATCATTTGGTTATCTATTATAATTAAGATTTATTTTAAATTTAACATTTTAAGTAGAAGAATCATTTAAAATATAGTTAATCTTGTCAAATTAAGCTACTTGACCTCACATTCTTTGACTACATGGCATAATTCATTGAAATATTTTAACTTATCAAGCTTGTTGACACTTGAAATGGAGATATAAAATTTTGATTAAATATACCTTGGATATAAATATCATTTATTTCATTTTTTCTATAATAGTTTCATATCTAAAAATGTATTCACTGATTATTTCATTAGACCCTTGTTTGAACTTTGTAATTTGACCATATGATAACTTTTCATCAGTGTTGATGGAAAATTTTGTTAAAAACATATTTTACAAAAGGTTTCAAAAATTTACTAATTTAAGAGAAAGAGAATATAACCATTAAGATTATATTATCTGAGGCTTCTTCTAAAGAGTTTTGTTAACAATTTTTCATCTGAATAGTGTAGACAAGCTACATGTAATGCACACAAATGTTATTCAATATCACTTTGGCCTTAATATGTAACAATTTTAGGATCAGAAAATACAATTGTAAAAGGATAAGGTTAAACATCTGGTTCTAAAGGGTTGTGAAACAAGGAAGATGAGTCCATAAAGAGGCTAGAATGAGAAATAGTTTGTTCAATGTCAACTAGCTTAGTTTGTAATATAAGAAGTGAATGTTTAACAGGATCATTTGTGTATGTAATTATAGGAGTGTAATTAAAATTATTAGGCATAGCCATAGATACATTTTTATACCATGTGATGTTCCCATTACAAAGGATTGTGTTATAGGTGTATAACTAGGAATGGGTGCAATGGTAAAACTAGCAGCATTGGAAGGACTATCACATGGTATTTTATTTTATTTATCTATATAAATATATAAGAATGAGAAAACAATTTTTTATTTGTAAAAATACATTTTTTAAAATTTTCTTCAACAATTAGACTAGATTGTTCCAAATTATTGGGTTTTGAAATGATAGCCATGATGCACCCTTCAAGAGAGTGTAGAATATGAAATGGAAAATTTTGTGAAGTTATAGATTTTATACAATGCATAAAATATGATTCCTATTATTCCCAAATCATTTCATTTTTGAAATAAAACTATTAGATAATAGCATTGACATGTTATATTATTGAAATCATTTTTAATATGGAGAAATTGAGATTGAAAAATATTTTAGTGTAGTTGTTTATTAGCTTGACATTGAATCCATGTAAAAAATAATGAAGATAATGTTGGAAAGAAATAAAAGACTCAAAAATTAATTTCATAATCCTATGTAACATATGAAATATATATGCACTCATTAATCCAATTATGAATAAAATACAATATAAATCAATAAATGAAATGACTGTGAATATAATAAAAGTAATAATCCATGTATAAAGGTGATCTAGGAAAGGGTTTGAATGATTGTGTGGGATCTCAAATATATTTTCATGTTCATTTATTAATTTAAACCCAATTTTTTATATCACTAACTATAGAGATATAACCATGCATTTATCCCACTAACCCTATTTCTAAAGGTACTATGAGAGTGAATTCCCTTGGTGATACCCTCCTCATAGGTGCACCACAAATCAAATGGCAAAGTGGCTTCCTATGTATAAAAAAGTGATCATAAGTGTTTTGGGTATACATGATGTACATGGAAACTAAATTCCATGTTTAGTGTTATATAATAGATATCAGTATCTAGATAAACCCCTCACACCACAATGTATATAAATAGAATATGATGTAACACTTGATGATAGTCACTAAGTATTTTTAAAATTGTCAAAATATAGTTTCAAAAACAAGCACAAGAAAATGGAAAACAAAGAAAAATAAAATCAAAAGGTTTTTGTTTATATAAATAAAAAATCAACCCAAACTCAAAATAAAGAGCTTTTATGTCAAATTTGTCCAAGGTGACAAGAAAACATCTGTAACATTGGATTACTTCAAGGTTAAAGAGGATTGAATAAGTTTATGTTGTATTTTATCCAAGTTTGAAATATATTTTATTTGTGTTAGTAATTTATATAAATTTGTATAAAATCCTAATAAAAAAATAAAGAAAACAACAAATAATGTTCTAAAAATATTGGGTTCACCATAATGTTTAATCTATTTTTAGTTGAAATGAATTAAATTAATAGATAATAAAATATTTAATTTTTAATGTTAGAATATATATATGATAATGAAATAAAATGTGCTAAAAAATTTTAAAATTTCAAAAAATACTCCTATAGATATGTCAACCTACCTAAATTAGATATTTTTATGACTATGTAGGTTGACTATGACTAAAAACTACTTGATAGGACTTAGGTATAATGTTGTGACCAAATGCAGGAATTTAAATTGTGATTAGACAAGTTCAGATAAGGAAGGAAAGGCAGTAATGTGTCCTTTTCTACTGATTATGGATACATCTTAATTTAATATGTAACTAATTTCTCTATCTTCATCTATGTGATTACCTACGAGGGTTGACAAATAAATTATGTGTTATGTTTTACCATGTAAAAGACCTACAAAATGTAGATCCTACACAACAATAAAGATAGAAATAAAATTCATAATGGATAAATGGGTAAGTGGAATATCCTAGATATCCCTAGTAAATCCCACTTAATTTTAGTGTTTCATACATAGCTCAAATAGGCCCATGCCAATGTATTTCTCCCTCCTAGGGTGATTGTGTGATATGTGATTATGAAACTATAGGATTAAATCTAAATAATTTATTTAAATGATTAAAAATGGATGCCCTTAACCTATTATAAAATATATTTAGACTTAACTTATGATTATTATAATTTTTCATAATTTAAATTAGTAGAAATAGTGTTTTTTTGCTCAATTTGTAGTAAAATGTCCATGTGATTACTAACTTGTATTTGGAAAAGACTTGATCTAGTTATATATGAAATATTTGGAATATTTTTAATAACTAAATTTAAAAATGCATATGGGATACATTATAAAAAATATAAATTTAAAAAAATAACTTATATATTATGGGGGACAAGGCCATGCTAGCAGACAAAGATGTAGTGCAACCCTATCTGACTTAGTGTGAACTTGTCCATAAGGACATAGACTATTGGAAAAGGTTTGACAAGATCCTATAGGTTTAATAGGGATGAATATATTGAAATAGATATGTCTGTATGATATTTTATATGTTCTTACTATAATATAGGTTATTTTATAGATTAATAGTTAGTGGGATGGTGAATGGACCAAGTAAGGTAAGGATATCAGGATTTAACATTTTTAAAATGATTATTTTTATGTATCTACAATATTGTGTTGAAAATTTTATATGATATGTCCTAAGTATTTTAAAAATTAATTTTTGCACATATTTTCACACTCATAATTTTTAAGATAAATATATCGTCTATATCTAACCTTAATGTATACTTTAATGTTCAAGGTTTCATGCCATGGATTCTCAAAAACTTTATCTAATTTTTTCCTAGATTAATTCTTATTCAAAACCATTGTTGGTGTATTACACTATATTTGAATTACCATGATGATCCCTTCATCCTTAAGCTTTTAAACATTTTTAAATAATTATGTACAACTACCTATATCATTCTCTATTATTATATGATAACTCTAAAAATATTTCCCCTCTTGATTTGATAATCTACCAACAACTCTTTGTTAAGTGGTAAGTAGACAAACCAAATGCTTATCCAGTAACATCTATGATATAGTGTTTGGTTTTACATGTGCACTAGTAATATTTAATATAATATAAGGTTATATTATATATGAGATCTATATTATTTAGTAAATATATCATAAATATTTAATATTCACCTTTGATGCATTTTGTAATATATGGTGCCTCGTGTATTCAAGTCATGCTTAATTTTACAAAGTATTATATCGATGGAGCACTTATCATTAAAGTATGTTGTCATGAATTTAAATTGAAACATTTTTTTTCCAATCATATCCTTATGAGTGTCTATAACATGTGGTTTTCCTTTATCTAATTTGGTATGGCTCACCAGTTTTGAATCATCTTTGTATTCTCCCAGCCTAACAAGTGTAAAATTTAGATAATAAAAATACTAATCTACATTCATTGGAACTTCATTACCATCATCATCAATTTCATCATATTAGATAATTATTTTATCTATATCTTATAAACTGAATAATAAATAAATATATGGTATCTTCTTTTTTTGTGTGTCCTTTACTATTTATTTTTTTACTGATATATAAGGCTTTTATTATTAGTGTTTATAGAATCCCAAATTTCATATGTATGTATCCTTTTTGGTGGTATGCCTTGTAGTGGAATAATTATGGTAGACTAGAAATCATCAAATTATGGAATACATACATCATTAGTTTTTCTACTTTGTAATACTTAAAAGTGTGATTATCCATATGACACATGTAAAAGTGTCCCTTATGGATAAACTTTAGGCACCAATGAAAATTAATTTGTATATTTTCAATTTCATTCATGAATGGTCAACCTAAGAGTAAGTTATAGTTAAAATTATATGGAATCACATGAAACATAGTATATAGTGTTGTAAGTAGCACTATCACATCCAAAGTAATTGTTCCTAACACTTGGCAAAGAACACCTAAAAATCCTCTAATTTCTAAATAGATTCCATATTGACAATGAATTATTGTATAAATGTGATGTTTTAGATGTTTAATCCTTAGCCATTATTAATCAAGATAAAAAGAGTCCCTTATTTAATATTTTAACTTGAATGAACAATGGGAGATTTTAATCTATATTATGTTGAGTAGGCAAGTCTTTCTTCTCAAATAATATCATGTATTCACTATTATTTAGTGTATTTATGATGGATGAAAATTAGGTAGGATCCACATCATTTTTTATAGTTATGTCTGTAATGATGTATATAAGATATCTTTATATATAGTTGATATCTTTAATAGCTCTAATAGTCAATCTATTTAATAGTAGATATCTACTACTGAATCATGACTATAACATGATATCAAAGGATAAGTATATGAGATACATACTAGCATACTTAGATAGCTATCTCCTATTATACAAAAATATAGTTTAGTGACTCTCATATAAAGATTCAAAATCAAAATAACATAGATTGTAAAATAAACTCAGTATAATAGTAATATCATATACAAAAATCATAAGTCATGAAAGTCTCTTGTTTCCATTTACTTAATCCAAAAAAGTGACAACATAAGCTTATCAAAGAACTATGTTATATCCCTAGATACCTATAGGAGAATAGAACAAGAATCAAATCATTATAAGTCCCTTCTAACCATACTTTAACCACATTAATTAATACATATGTATATATATGATACTATGACTTAACCAACAATATAATATATATCCTCTCAAAAATAGTTCATACAACATATACAATGTGTATATTCTCTAATACACCAAAAGACCATTAAAATAACTTAGAAAACTTAGATTATCCATTAGGCATAATATAACTTATTAATATCTTTATAACCTTTACTCCATTCAAATCTTATTTTATATTAGAAAGGATTATCTTTATTTTCACTAACATAAAAGAGCAGAGCAATGAAATTATGATATATACTCACTCATATCAACATATTTATAATTTAAAAATAGCATTACTTAAATACTTTAAATCCTCCCAAAGTGTATGTATTTATAATAGCTATGTAGTAGCTTTCTATTGATTAACTAATATAAATCCAAATCAACCTAATAATGTCACCTGAGATTATTAATCCTTTCAATTGTAATTTAAGACTTGATAACTCATAACATAATTCACAATCTATCTCATAGTCATCCAAAAATCATCAATAAATAAACAAGTAAAAGGTTTGGTTTGATATATATTATTACAAATGACTATGAATTACATATATAGTTGGGTTTCATATCCTACATTTGCTCACAATCATCCCAAATATAACAATTTCATAATTGGTTTTATATTCTTGAAAGTAGTTCCTCAGTCCAAAAGGTATCTTATAGCTTTACATTTTATCATTGGCATATATGAATCAGAACTATTATTATTTTTATAGTTACACCAGATGTTTGAATGCAAAGATTTCATTCTCTTATGTACATATACAAATACATAGTTCATTCTTCTTGGGAATATGTGTGTGTATAACTATATATATGGTAAATGCATAGATAAATTTATAGTTGTAAAAATTAACTTTAAAACATAGGTCATCATAAACCAAATAATAAATACCACTATACAAACAAGATCAAAATATCACATATACACCTACAATTGTAATATATCAACAAAAGGGGAGATAAAGTAGGCATAAGTTTTATGTTTCACTATTAGGTGATTACACATTGAGACTCATATCTAAGTGTATACAATGAGGTCTAACTATAATAAAAATTAGTGTTAAACCATTTAAATACATTTTTATGAAATTATTATAACTTTATTCTATGTGTGTGTGTGTGTGTGTGTGTGTGGATTTCATTACCCAAAATTTTATACTTTGGTTTGAAGACACTCTCACACTTATATATATGTGAGTGTTTATACACACACATGCAAATATAGATAAATTTGTGTGTATATGTGTGTGTATGTATATACCTATGTATGTATGTATGTATAACTTATTTTTCCATAATAAATCCCTTAACCCTATAACAACTTGATAGTTTTAAAAAAGAGAGTTTTTTTATATCAAATAAGTCAATATATGAATCACAATGAGATAAAATACAGGGTCGACTCTGCCTATCAAATAATAAGGCACAATAATAGTCATAATCCTACTCTTCATCAAATATGGCTCTTACATGCTCGAATTTATGTATATAGAACTATGGATGGAACTTAGTTCCATCATAGGCCTACATACATAAGGCCCTAGTTTATTTTGTCAAAAATAACATTTCACTTACTTAAAGAGAACATGCAAACCCATATCAAGAGTTGTTTTCATTTTTCAAATCTAAGTATACAACCAATAAGAAAAATGATAAATTCAATATGTAATTGGCCTAAAACTGAAATGGGTACCATCTAGATGAGTGAAATAGATCTTTATTTATCCTTATTATTGAGATCAAATATTTTTATCCTATATATTGTGTCCATCTTATTCTTTATAACCTTAATTATTACTATTTTTATATCACCCATGCATGATTTGTATGTCCCTATGGTTCTCCTACAAACTTATGAGTTATTGATCATGTAACTTCCCTTCATCAATGCAACACTACCGTCATTTTTTATCCAACTCAAAGTCAAGAGTTCCATATCCAAACATGGAAGTAGTAGGACCCTCATCATCCCTAAAATGGAGATTTAAACTCCCCAATCATGGAAATTTAAGAAAAAAAACCCTAAATTTGATTACCTTTTTGTTTTTTGCACTTGTTAATGAAATATAATTATTTTAAATCTATAAACTTCCAAAACAAAAACCTAATTTTTATTGCCTTTAAACTTTATAGTGTTTATGCCAAATGATGTAACAAGAAACAACATTCAAAGTTTCAAATCCTATTTAAATCAACTTATTTTGGGGGTGTTTCATCCCTTTTATACCTTTATGCAATGTCACCAAAATGAGGCATATGGTAGCCAATCAAGATAATCAAGAAATTAAACAATATAAATAGCATTCAAAATTCCAATAACTATAATGAACTCATAATTATCAATATTAGTTAAATGATATCAATTAAGCAATCAAACTGAACCAATACACTCATACCTTTCTAAAATATGATGCAGTGAAGATTAACACAAAATAGTAGGTTCTATAAGATATTTAACATACATATGCAAATCATGTCTCATGATGAACTCAACAAAGAAAACAATATTGATATGTTTCCAACAAACCAATGCATTTAATATTCATTTTAGTCAAGAAACTACATGTGGTGGGTGCATGGGTCCAATAGAGTTCTTTCAATCCCCACTGCTAGTATTTTCACCCCTCTCTTTAGTAATACTATCCCTCTATACTAACTTTGAGATAATGATAGTCCTATAACCACGTCAATTAGATAAATGGGTATTAATTCTAAAATCATACTAATAATCAATATATAACCATATAAAAATTAATTACTATAAATGAAATCAATCATCATGACCATAAAGCATGATAAGACAAATGCAACAACTATCCATCAAGATTCTAGTCATAAAACACATAATAGAACTATCACCCATACATCATATATGTACATGTGTGTGTGTGTGTGTGTGTGTGTGTGTGTGTGTGTGTGTGTGTGTGTGTGTGTGTGTGTGTGTACATACATACATATATACATATACATTTATAATATGTATATACATACATACATAAATACATATATGTGTGTATGCATATGTATATGTATATGCTTTTGTGTGTGTGTGTGTGTATACATATATACATATATACATATATATATATATATATATGTATATATATATGTATGTATGTATGTATCTATATATATATATATATATATATATATGTATGTATGTATGTATGTATGTATGTATATATGTGTGTGTGTGTGTGTATAATATATGTATATATATATATATATATATATATATATATGTGTATATGTGTATATATATATATATATATATATATATATATGTATATGTATATATATATATATATGTATATGTATATACATATGTATATATATATATATGTATGTATGTATGTATGTATATATGTGTGTGTGTGTGTCTATATATATATATATATATATATATATATATATATATATATATATATATATATTTATGTATATGTGTGTGTGTGTGTGTGTGTGTATGTATGTGTGTGTGTGTATGTATATATATACATACATACATACATACATACATATATATATATATATATATTTATATATATATATATATTTATATATATATATATATATTCAACTTAAAAATAAATATCATATCTATAAATCATTAATCTTGTAATCCACTATTTAATGATTAAATATTTTTTAGAGGGAATTGGATGTGACGTCCTTCCCCCTAAAATAGGTCATCATCCTGATAACATTTATTCAATTAACAATCGTTCATGAAATAATAATGTTTAGTATAAATGTAAATAATATTTAAAAAATATTAATTAAATAAATGGGGAAATAGCCTCAAGAATTCCTCATATTCTTCCCATGTATCAGTATCCTTAGAATAGTATTCCCACTAGACCTTTCATTTTGATACTTCTTTATTACACAACTTAAGATTGAAAGTATCAATTATTATGATTATTTCTATTGTGACCACCCATGGATCCTGAACTTATAATGCATTCCAATCCAAAACATGTGTAGGATCAACAATATACTTCTTAAAATAAGATACTTGAAAAATATTCTGCATTTGAGCTAAAGCTGGTGGAAATGCAAGTCTATACACTCTAGGATTAATCACTTATAAAACTTAAAATGTTCCCACATATCTTGGTGACAACATTGATTATTTTTCAAACTCTATTGCATTATTTTGGGGTTTGACTAAGAAAAAATTGTCTCCAACTGAGAATTGCCTTATTTTTATTTTAAGATTGGCATAACTTTTATTCCTATCATTAGCTTCAGATAATATCTACCTTATTAATTTTAATTTTTTTTACATTTATACAAGTATGTCGGGCACAAAAATTATTCTATCTTCTAATTTATCCCAATTGATTGGTGTTATACACTTCCTACCATATAATGCCTCAAAAGAAGCCATTTTTATAATGGATTGCTATAAGTTATTGTAAGTAAACTCAACTAACGGTATGTATTAATCTCACTTATATTATTATTCCATTCAATACATCCTCAAAATATCATCTAAGACTTGATTTATTCTCTCTATCTTCCCACTCATTTTTGGATGATAAGTTATACTAAAGTTTAGTTGTGTTCTCAAATCTAAATTGAGAGTCTACCAAAACCTAGAAGTCATCTTAGGATCCCTATCTACTTTTTGTTTTAAACCCATGCAATCTATAAACTTATTTTACAAAACATTTAGCGAGCATTACTGTATCATGTATAAGATTACCTGAAATGAAGTGAGCTACCTTAGTGAATTTATCCATAACTACAAATATAATGTCATGTCAATTTATAGATATAGGAAAACATTAGACAAAGTCCATGCTAATAACTTCCCACTTACATTCAAGTATGGATGTGGGTACAATAACCTACTAGGATGCACATGTTTAGCCTTGACTCATTGACACTCCAATAATCTAGACACAAAACTAGCTACATCCTTCTTGATTCCCTTCCATAAATATAATGGTTTTAAATCTTCTAAAATATTCGTCACTCATAAATTACCTAAATATGGATCATTGTGAAATTACTTTAGCTCAATATTCCTCAAATTTTCCTTATCAGGTACATATACTTCCATCGTACCTAAAAATCTCATCATTTTCAAATTGAAAACCTTTGTATCTATGATCTTGAGAATTCTCAGCCAAATATTTCTTAACATGTTCATAAAATTAATTTCTAGGGGATAATTTTACTACCTAATCTCAAAAAATACTTCTTATTGTATCCAAAGCTGCAATGTAAACTCTACAACTTTAATTTCTTTACCCTTATTGTAATTAATGTCAAAATCATTATTTGATAAAAATACTAACCACATCTTCTAACAATCATTCAAGTTAGGTTGAGTGAATATGAAATTGAGACCAAAGTTTTCAATTTTGAATTCAAATGGCTTACTCAACAAATAATTCCTTCAAACTTTCAAAATATGAACTATGGTAGCTAGTTCTAGGTCATGAGAAGAATAATTTGGCTCATTAGACTTTAATTTCCTAGATTCATAGGCCATAAATAAACCATCCTACATAATAAATCCTCCTAAATTATCTCCTAAAGCATCTATTATAACTATAAAGTGACCATTTAGATCCATAATCTATAACATTGGTGCTAAATTAAGCTTCTATTTCAAAACCTAAAAGGTTTTTTCTCATTTATTAGACCAAATAAAATGTTCATCTTTCCACTAAAGAGAGGTAATTAGATTAGCTATATTGGATAAATTTGGTAAAAAATTTCTATGTTACCCTATTAAACCCATAAAACTATGCACCTTATGCACATTTTTAGGTGATAGCCAAAATATAATGGCTCTAATCTAATCTAGATCCACTAAAATTCATTCTACAAAAATAATGTGTCTTAAGTATTGTAATCTTCTCTAAAATAAATCACACTTGGATCAATTCCCATAAATTTTATGCTTCTTCAACCATTGAAAGACTAAACCAAAATGATCATGTTATTCTTCACTTTTGGAATAGATGAGAATATCATCGAAAAAAACTAGCACAAACTAATCAAAACAATTTATGAACATATTATTTATGAGATTCATGGATGTTGTACGTACATTCATTAATATAAAAGTAAGTACTATGAACTTTTAATGCCCATATCAAGTACTAAAATCTATTTTTAAAATATCTTACTCTTGAATTCTCAACTAATGATACCTGACATAAAGATAAATAATTGAAAATACTTTTGCACCATATATTTGATTAAAAAGATCATTAATTTGACGCAATGGACACATTTTCTTGATCATAACCTTGTTATGTATTTGGTAGTCAATGCACATATGAAGGATTCCATCCTTATTATTAAAAAATACTATAGGTAAACCCCATGGTGAAGCACTTGGTAGAATCAATCTTTTAGCCAACATCTCCTAAATTTGTGACTTTAACTTGATTAATTTAGTTATTGTCATTCTATAGGGGGCCTTGGACTATGCTTATGATTATGGAATGATATCAATAGTGAAATAAAATTCCCTTTTAAGATTTAAACCTAGTAATTCCTATATAAAGACATCTTAAAATTCTTCAAAAAAGGATAGCCTTCCAAAGTGGGTTCCTTGGCTTCACTAATTTCATCCACTTTAACTAGAAATGTTTTATATCCCTTTGATTGATCCTTTTTCAACTGAATGGCTTAAATTTTACTAATTTTAAACTCTCTCTAATCTCCTTGGATTTGGGTTTGATTTCCCAAATCATCCAAACATGAACCTTTTTAAATAAATAGTCAACTTTGGCTTTGTGTCTATAAAGCCAATTCACTCATAGGATCACATCATATGAGCCTAGTGGTTATGAAAAAATATCAACAACCATGGTGAATTTTATAAACTTTATTTGAGACCCAAAAATACATATATCAACCTTTACTAACTAAGAATTTTTCATAAAACCAATTTTCTTATATATTTTACTTAGCATTATAAAAGTTATAAAACATTTGGTAGCTCTTGTATCTATAAAAATAGTAATAGGTTTCCCAAACATAATACTTAATACTTTGATGGGAGAGATTTATAATTCTAATTAATGATTAGCCATTACTACAAGAATACATTATTGAAATGTTCGTTACTGAGATGTGGAAGTAGATGTATTCTTGTATCTACCATCTATCTTCCACTGAGAGCAATCCTTGGCATAGTGGTCTCCTCCACATGTAAAACATCCACCAAGTGGCACTTTTTTCTCACCTTTATTTTCACCCTTGAATCATTCTCTAAAAATACCTCTTGGTTTCATGTTCCTTAAAGCATTATTAAATCCCTCATTATGAATATTGAACCAATTCTTGGAATTCCCATTTTGTTTTTAGTTCTTCTTCTTGAAGGGTGTCTTAGAACCACCAAACTTATTTTATAAACATTTATCTAACATTTGATATTGATTTTAATTTCTTATCCTACTTGACTTCTTTCTCAAGAACTCGATCCATGGTAGATGCTCCATGCACATCCACTTCACACTAAATTTGGGGTTTTAATCTCATAATAAACTTCCTGATCTAGAAACATTCATCTTTATGATACTATGGGACATACTTCAAGAGTTTTATAAACTACTCCAAGTATTCATTATTAGATAAATTCCTTTGCCTTAGGTCTCCTAGAAATATATCATTTTTTATCCAAATAAAGCAAAAAAAACCACCATTATCTGAAGAAGAGTCACAAACTATTCCCATGTGGTGGTATTGGAATTAAGGTTCTTCTTGAGCATCTTATTAGCCCACCAAATTATTGCTTTACCATCTAATTGGTAAGATCCACATGTATCCTTAGTCACCTTAGAATAATTTTGAATTTTTAAATACTTTTTTATTTCTTTCAGATAACTTTGCACTCCATCACCTAATATAATATCATCAAACTTGGATGGGTTCACTTTTTTCATGTCATGCATAATCTCTATAATTACTTGATTTCTAGCCACTTATTAACCTTCTTTATGCCCCTAATCCTAAGTAAATTCATGTTCCTCTTCCTCCTTAGGTCCATAAACTTCTCAAACTAGAGATACTATTCTATATGTAGTTTCATTCAATATAGTGAGTATCTAATTGAATTTTGTAACTTGTTTTATTGCTAGTTGATTAGGATCAACTTGAGAATTCACATTAGAATTTTTCTCACCACTTAATTTTCATCATGTCATTCTCCTCTCTAAAAATTATGAGAATATATTTATGTTAGTGGATGCATTAGGTCTAAACATTAAACCTTCACTTTGATACCATAATGTTAGAA
>JARHVA010004843.1:797500-1077500 GCA_037957365.1 Torreya grandis | reverse complement strand
TGTGATCATATTCCACATGGAATTTTCATTACACCATGGTTTTTAGATCATTAAGTTCATACTTCTTCACCATTTATTTTATTTATGGGTCCTTAAGACATTTAGATGTGTCATTAGATTGAGAACTAGTGAAAACATGGGAAATTATACAGTATTTAATTCCTCCATAAGTTTCAAAATGTTGTTTTAGTTGATATTGGGTAAAAAGGGTGTTTTAAAAGGGCCCCAAACCTTTTAAAACATGAATATAGATAAAAAGAGAAATATGATCACCATGGTTAAACAATGGACAAAAATATTAAAATTAATTATAAAGATAGACCAAATGACTAACAAGGATTCAAAATTCATATAAAAAAATCCATATAATACCCCAATCTATCCAAACATATTCTTTAGAGTTTCTAACTTCTCCAATGCAATGACAACCTCCCACCCTTCATCATTTTAAAGTTAATTGTTTAGCACATCGATCACTTGAAACTTCCACTTCGATACTAGATTATGGATTTTGGTTCTCCTACTTATTCATCCTTGGAACAATCCCAAAATTTTTAATTTCCTCTTACCCAAAGATTCCTAATACCACTCAATCTATTTCACACATATTGTTCCCACTGAAGAGATAAGGTTAACTACTTGATCCACATTTTGTTTAATGAGAATTAGTTTGGCTTATAAAATTTCCAACATACCTTTGAAACTCACATCCTCCTCCCTTGTATGGTTATTATCCCTTTTCATCATTATATTATATTATCCTAAAGCAATATTCCCTATAGAAGCTCCCTTATGTTATTGGCCCCATTCCCCCTACTATTATTTTTACCATAATTATCCTTAAGAAGCCACTTCAACATACTCTTTTCCATATTGGATTATTCCTACAGACTTAAAATTTTACTCTTATAATCTTCTTAAGAATTTATTTCTTGATAAATAATAGGAGGAAAATACACCTCCAAATAATTTGGGGCCTCATCCTTAGTGACTAGGTCATTTGGAGTTTCCTACGTATTCTTTCCTTAAATGTGAATCTCTCCCTTACCATTGATATTATTTTTTGTTACTAGAATTAGATAAAGATCCTAATTTAGTTTGGGTTAAACATCAACCTTATCCTTTAAAAACTTACTACTTTTTATGGATTTGCACTTACCTTTGGGATTCATTTTGTCAATTTTCACCAAATCCTTCCTTTTCTCCTTGGTTTTTAATTTTATACTCACCTCTCCCACATTAATTTTCCATAGATTATGTATTATTATGATTTTAACAAACTTTTATCTCATACCCTTTATATCCTTTTTCTTTTTGGTATCTCCCTTCCCCCTGCCTTCCTCTCTATCTTCCTAAGTATTGGGGTCCAAACAAGCTTTAGATAATGGAATGATTGGTAAATATCCTTGGAACAAGTTAGTAGAAGAACAAGGACTATAAAATTTTGAAGTGTAATTGTTTTCCATTTATGCATAATTTACTCATGTGGTCGTAAGTTGGTTTATTTTATCTTTTCTTTAATAATTTGTAATAGGTTGGAAGACAAAGAGATTCCTTTTGGTATCAAGCTCGGATAGAAGCTGGAAAGTTATAGCTATGTAAACATATATACATGCTATTGTTTATAAGAAGAAAAGTTTTTGATATTTAGAAGATATCAATATATATGTATTGGTTATGGTTACCTTTATGTTTTAATTATTTGTTCCTCGCATATGATTCATTGTGTATAGTTATGGTTATTGCCTTCTTAAATTATTTTGAATGGCCTAATTGTAGTTAAAATTACTATTTCCCCTAATTATCATGATATCATAGGATAAAAATGTACCTTAATTCTTCCATTTATTCTTTTCCTTCAAATTCCTTGGTAATTGGGCCTATGACTATGAGTTTATCACATAGTTATTATCATCCTTAACATATTTTTATGTTATATCAGGAGCCTATGCTAATAATGGTGCCATACCAGGTCTTGTAGATTTACTTATGAAATCAAACAAACATACATGGGTATGGATAAGGTTGTACAAGGATGTACAACTAAGGTTTTAATATATCTAAGCTTTCCAAAGGAAAATAAAAACATATAGATCAATTTTTTAATGCCATCATAACATGTGGAGGCCATAAAATTGGATGATCAATGTATATGGCTAGGCAAGGGTTTTAAATAGTTCTTAGATAAATTTATATTTAATATAGTTAAAATCTCCAAAAACACATCAAAATTCTACGGCTATTTTTCTTCAAGCACATTAATTTTCAATGGACTATACATTTCCCTCAACATAATATTTTCAAACTATAAAAAATTGTACAATCCTTCAAAAACCCTTATGTAATGCTTGGAATACCATACAAATTAATTTTTAAAAATAGTGTGCCATACAAATGCTTTTATGGGCTGTAATACCTTAAGAATGTCTAAAAATCCATGTTTTTAGATTTGAATGCTTCAAAAATTAAAAATTCATACCAAAAATTGCTTGCTTAGACTCCAAAAATCTCTTTAATCCTCTGATTTAAAAATGTGTCTCTAATACCACTAATGGCACCAGGTGGGAAGAAATTAATTCAAAATTCACATTGCTAATAAAATATTTACCGATTATTTAATAATGTATTATGTTGAGTTATGTTTACAATGAAGCTGAAGGCTTAAATAACTTTCATGATAATTTATAAATAAACCAACTACCTTATGGGTTTCAACTAACCCAAAAAACTAAAAATAATTAATCTAACAAACTAAAACAAACTAACTTTGGATCATAAAATGACCCAACACAAATCACATAACTTATAAATTGGATTGAAATGAAATAGAGTGCACATCATGATCCAATATTAGGAAAGGAAAATGAGCATTAAAATTATCAACAACCATATAAAAATGTATAAATTGGATGGATGGGGATAAAAGAGATCGAGGATGGTGTGCACACCATAAATTTTGCTCACTATTCAGAGACATCGGTAATTTCATCAAAAGGAGGAAATACATCTATTTATATATTAGAATAACCCATTGTTCCAATATTGATATGCATGGTTATGAAAATTTAATAAGGATACATTTAAAATAAGGTTTATTGTCTTAAAGATAAGCACATAAAATTGGGAATAGATAAAATAGAGCATGAACTAGTTGATCCATCATTGGAATCCTTTTAAAATCAGGTTGTTTTTCTTGTTGGGAACACTGATCAATTTATGAAAAATAATTAAAATTATTTAAATTTTGGATCATTATAGTTTCAAATCATTTGGATATTTCATCCCCTTTCATACTAAAAGTGATTATAATCTAGGAATTATGTCATGACTTATTTTAATACTTTCTTGATTTATTATTTCGAGAAATTGAGCTATAATTAGTTAACACATTTAATTTTAGGCATCAAGCCATTAAATTTTGATTATAAATAAAGGCATTAAGCTTGATTTTATTTCCTATATAATCATAAATTCTTATCATTATAAAGGGTTGAATATTTTTTCATTAAAACTCTATTGAAATTATACTAGAATTATACTTGCAATTCTACTTTGTTTTGTCATGATTTCTTACCAGAAGATATTGATTTGAGAAAAGTAATACATGATTGGATGTTGGTTTTACAATTGAATATATAATCATATTTTTCAATAGTTAGTTTGATTGATTTTTAATTCTCATTCTTTTATTTTGAAGCTTTCATTAAGTCATTGTGTGCAATAGTTATAGGCTTGTGTGTTTGCTTTCTTTGATAGAGATTTTGAAGTATATGTTAATAATTTTACTTTCATTATTTCTCATTAGGATATTTAAGTTTTTAAATAGGTAAACTTGATTCCCAATGATGTAATTGCATTCATCCATCCTTTCTATTCCTCAGCACTAGAATATTTGATCTTAGTCAAAGAATCATCCCTTTTATACCTTATTCTTTTCCTCTCTTTTATATATTTTTATGATAAGATGTAATACTAAATAAATTATAATTTCCATATATTATGAAATAATATATTAAACCTATGGTTTCAATAAGCCCATAACATTTGACAACTTTAATCTAGGTAAAAATATCATTTGAACCTTTGGTGGTAATAATTATTGCTCATCTAAATAAATGTTCAAGAAATTTATCAACCCTTGGATCCCTAGTAGAATCATAAAAATGAGATAACATTAATCCCATGTGTTTTATAATACCTTTATCCTCTGAAATTATTTAAATCAATAGTTATATTTGATTGGGTCATAAATTGAGCCTAATATACATTATCCTCCTCATAGGTATTGAGATTACACCTATTTATAATAACTTGATAATTATACTTAATTGACTCCAATATCCTTGGGCTGACACTTTAAACCCTATTATTTTTATTTAAAAAAAATCCTAATGTTTTATTTATATGGCCTCCCAAAAATATGATAAATGGACAAATTCCATGGTTTTTATAAGGAGGGACTAGAAAAGTGGGGAATCCATTGATATAAAAATTATAGCATTAAGTTCATCCTCAACCATGACACTTCAAATTATTCTAATAAAACATATAAAACATTTTTTTTAAATGGTCATATTATGTGGAAATGGGGAACTAATTCCCCCTCATCTTCATATAGAACACACTTAATTTAGAATATAATTTCCCTTTTGAAAAGGTTGTCCACTATTAGGATTCTATTTTAGGCTATCAACCATGTGTATATTTTTACTTTAGTAATTAGTTATTTGTCCCTAAGAATTATCCATGGTAATCCATCTCAAGCTTGATCCAAATCCACAAAATATCCTAAGTTGATGTTGTAAACCCCCTCCTCTATGGCAAACTAAACCACTTAATCCTCTCTAAGAACTTGAATAATGTGAAATCATCTTAACATCTCATTTAGATCCTTAAAATTATAAAATATTAATTGGTCCTAATTTTCAATATGGCTATCATTATACTCTTTTCCTTGAGCTAACTCCACCATGTAGTCCTCCACCTTATGCCCCATGTCTTCTTTAATTATACTAATGACTCTATCTCATGACTTCAATGAACTAAAGGGGATATTAAATAACCATGCATCATCATAAAACCTTGCCTTATCACCCCTTATTACATTCCATATACACCCCTTACAAATAATATTCCTACTCTTTGTCATGTGATTCCAAAACACTGACTCTAAAAAAGGACCTTCGAATGACAGGAAATAATTTACTTCCTAGATATCAATATATTTTGCCTTGCAAATTATAGTCCACTTGTTATCTTCCATCATCATCATCCAACCCATTTTGTTTGTGATAAATTTATTCATTACCTTAAAACTCCTCATATCTATACCTCCTTGATTTTTGGGAAGATAATATTTCTCTCATTCACCTATTAAAATATTCACTTATCCTCTGCACCAAAAAAAATGAATATTTTATAGATCCTTTAAATTTGTCTACCACTTTAGCATGAATATTGAAAATGTTAATGAAGTGTGTGTGTGTGTGTATGTGCGCGCGTGTGTGTGT
Organism: Torreya grandis; assembly: GCA_037957365.1. Classification (NCBI taxonomy): domain Eukaryota; kingdom Viridiplantae; phylum Streptophyta; class Pinopsida; order Cupressales; family Taxaceae; genus Torreya; species Torreya grandis. The sequence continues at coordinate 1,071,990 of JARHVA010004843.1, read as the reverse complement.
GTGTGTGTGTGTGTGTGTGTGTGTGTGTGTGTGTGTGTGTGTGTGTGTGTGTGTGTGTGTGTGTGTGTGTGTGTGTGTGTGTGTGTGTGTGTGTGTGATGCATAAATAGTTTAAGTATCTATAACTTCCTTGCTTGACTTAGGATACAAACTTTACAATCAACTAGATTACTTTGAAACTTATCCTATAGGGTATTCTAATAACTTGGTTCCATTATATATCTTAAGAGTGGCATGACCAAGTAGGTTGAGGTATTTTTTTACTTTTAATCTGATAATGATTGATATTATTCTTCTCCTAATTTATAAAATGTTAACAAATAAGATACAAATCTTTTACAAATTTATGAGTTTCTCAAAAACCAATGAGTAATTATAAAGGATAGTTTCAATTGATCTAGCCTCTTGAATCATATATTCCACTAGTTAGATCAAGCCATCCATCAATTATTAGTGTAAAACTAGCTCCACCTTTGGGGCTATACTTAATCCTCTCATTAGGCCATCTCCCAATCAGCTTGTGAAACTTCTTCTCATTGACTCAACCATGATGATAAAAAGGTATGGTGAGATGGTATCTCCTTGTATGAGATCTTTCTCTACATGGAAGAATCATGTTGGAACTACAATAATAAGAACTAAAAACTAAGGTGTATAAATGTACAAAGAGATCAATTTTTTGAACATGGGACTAAACTCAAATCTTCCCAAAATCTTATCAATGAATTCCCAAAGCACCATGTCATATGCTTTCTTTGTGTCTAATTTTAAAAACATATTGGCCCTACATGATATATCCACAGAGTGAATCATATCATGAACCAAGACTATGTTATTTGTTATTTATCTTCATTAGATAAATATTCCTTAGATATGAGACTAGGTAGGATACCCTAGAGTCTAACTTATAGAATATTTGTACATATTTCATAGAAGGTGTTGCATAGACTAATAGGCCTAAACTATTTTAGTTATATGATCCCCACCTTCTTGGGAATGAGCACTATGAAGGTATTGTTAATTTCCTTGAAAATATTTCTTGAATGCAAATTTTTTTCCATTGATATAAACACCTCATTATCCAATATTTTCAATAAATGCTAAAAGAAGCCTAGTGGGAATCCATCAGGCCTAGGTGCCTTATCTCCCTACATCGAGAACATAAAATATTTAACTTATCTCATTGTGCAGAAAGTCAAAAGTATCTCATTTTCATTATTATAAATAATACTAGGGAAGAGACATAACAAGGCCTCCTCCTTTATTGGATGTAGATTATTCTTCCCTAATATAAAGTTATTATATAAGGAAATTATTTCCTAATTTATTGAAGAGCCAAAATGCTTTGATGTCTATTTATTAACATAATATGTGAATACATACAATACAAAAATAGTTAGAATGGCCATAACTATCTAATCAACTACCTAATTTTAAATCTTAACTAATGACTACTAGTTAAGTTAATAATGTAATACTTAAAACTGTGCTAACATTCTCTCCTTTATTAATTTATTAACAAAATATAACCTTGAAATAGATCAGATTTCACCTTACCAAGTGACTTGGTGAGTATATATTTTATCTATAAATATGTTGGGTAGTATGGGAGCTGAATGTAGTGGTTCAAGGCTTGTTCTTGAATTTAATGGCACTAGACCTCAATATGTTTAGTTATTTAATAAAATAGTGGATTCTTGACAAGATTTAACACACCATGATTATCTATAAAAGGATTGGTGGCTAATCTTCAAGAATTTCAATGTCATATAGAATTAAAAATAGCCAAATTTTTCACACAGAGCTCCTCATGTAGCATTATATTATGATTTTATTGATGAGATAACAACTATATATTTAACCAAAGGAATAAGATTGAATTAAATACACTCTAGTGCATCTTATTTGGATACAATATTACCTTTAAGGCATATTATCTCATAGATCCTAAGACATGTAATATTTAAAAAATTCAATATGTGGTTTCTAATGAGTCATCATTCGATTCATTGACACATAAATAAGATTTATAATCAACCACTTCTCATAATTTGATTACATAGTTAGATGATGAACATGATGAATCTTATCAACATAAAGATGAGCTATAAGGATAGTTGTCTATTGATCTTAAAAATTTGGAAGATAATTCTTCATCAAATCATCAAAAATATTGACATCCAAAATGGGTAGAAATCACCATTAGGAACTTACACCTAAAATATATTATAAATACTTCATCAAGATTTCAGACAAGAAGATAGGTGAGAAATGAGTTTAATATCACACTGATGAGTTCATTTTTTAACATCAAACTAGAGATAATTTAATAGGTATTATCTCAACCTAAATGGATAAAGGACATATATGACAAATGTGATTCCTTAATAAAAATTGGATGTGGGAACTTGTCAATCTACCTATAGGAAAGAAACCCATTGGTTGAAAAAGGATTTCCAAAAAAAATACAAGACAGATGGATTCATCAAAAAATATAAGGCATGACTTGTTGAAAATGGGTATGCTTAGAAATAAATAATTGATTATAAGGAGACCTTTACAACTAATATGAATATAAAAACCATAAGATTTATTTACACACTTACAACATAAAAAGTATGGAAGCTTTAGCATATTTATGTCAAAAGTGCATTCCTAAATGGTGATCTCAAAGATGAAGTGTACATGACCTAATGAGAAGGATTTATTAATGAACAACATCCATAAAACGTATTTCATTTAATCAAGACACTTTTTGGACTTAATTAGGTACCAAGGTCATGGTACATTAAGATATATTATCATCTATTCCAACATAATTCATTTATATACCCTCATATTCAAATTTTCATATCAATAAAGTAGGCACAAAGATTGTCATTATTTTTTTGTATGTGGATGATCTTGTAATCACAATAAGATTATAAAATCTCATTGAAGAAGTAAAAAATGACTTGAAAAAATCCTTTGACAAGATAGATTTGGGTCAAATTCATTACTATCTTAGCTTAGAGATATGGGGGGAAATATCACATTTTTGTCTCATAGATGAAATATGTCAAGACACTACTTGAGAAATATAGAATGACATATTATAAACCATTTTCATCTATAATGAAGAAAGGTTTGAAACTATCCTAATTTTAGGATTGACCTCAAGTAGATGGAACTCACTATAGGAAACTTATTGGAAGTCTTTATTACTTGACATATACCAAACCAAATATATGTTTTCTTATTAGATATCTTTAGATATTCATACACGTGGAAAATAAGTGGAATTAGGTTGTATAAAATTGAGTTTTGAGACATGTCTAATATATAGGAGATTATGGTCTAGAATAGAATAACTCACATTTCTTCTTTTACTTTTATATAGACTTAGACTATATAGGATTTGTTGATGATAGGAAATCAACTATAGGATATATCTTTCATCTCAGATATGGAATAATTTCATGGATTAGTAAGAAGTAATATATATTTGTTTTTTCATACATAGAGGTATAATATCATGTTGCATAAGGATTTATGTGTGAATAAATTTGGATATGTTGTATTCTATTTGGCATGGAAATTTTTGAAGATCAGCCACCAATAATTTTATATGACAATAAGGGTGTATTGAATCTTGTCAATAATCTAGTGTTTTATGAAATAACCAAACATATTGAGGTCTAGTGCCATTAAATTTAAGAACAATCCTTGAAAACACCACATTAAGTTCTAGTACTACCCAACATATTTATAGATAACAAATATACTCACCAAGTCACTTGGAAAGGTGATATTTGATCTATTTTAGGGGTATGTTTGTAAAATAAATTTATAAAGGTGGAATGTTAGCATAATTATAAGTATTATAAGTATTACATTATTAACTTAACTGGTAGCTATTAGTTAAGAGTTACGATTAGGTAGTTAATTATATAGTTACAATTGTTACAACCATTTTTGTATTATATATATTCACAAGTTGTGTTAATGAATAGATGTCAAATAATTCTATATCTTCAATAAAGTAAGAAAAAATTTCCTTCTATAAGAACCTTATATCAAGGAAGAATAATCTAGATCCAATTAAGGAGGAGGCCTTGTTATGTGTCTTCCCTAGTATTATTTCTAGTAATGAAAATGAGATGCTTATGACTCCGCCCATAATGAGAGAAGTAAAATGGATTATGTTCTCAATACAAGGAGATAAGTCACCTAAGCCTAATGGCTTCCCAATAGGCTTCTTTTAGCATTTTTAGGAAATACTAGATAAGGACGTCTATCTATCAGTGGAAGAATTAATGCATTTAAGAAATATTTTCAAGGATATTAATAATACCTTCCTGATTATCTTTCCCAAGAAGGTGGGTACCATATAACTAATGTTTTTTAGGCATATTAGTCTATGAAACACCTTCTTTAAAGTATGAACAAATATTTTATAAGTTAGACTCCAAGGTATCTTACCTAGTATCTTATCTCACTATCAAGGAATTTTTATCTAAGGAAGATAAATCACATAATATTGGTTCATGATATGATTCAATCTATGGATATATTAGGTAGGGTTGATATGTTTTTAAAATTAAACATGAAAAAATTATATGACAAAGTGCTTTGGGAATTCATTGATAAAAATCTGGGAAGATTTGGGTTTAGTCCCATGTTCAAGAAATTAATATCTTTGTGAATTTATACACCTTAGTTTTTAGTTCTTATTAATGTACTTATAATTGGATTCTTTCCATTAGAGATATGTCTTAGACAAGGATATCCCATCTCCCTGTAACTTTTTATCATCATGGTTAAGGCACTGAGAAGGAGTTTCATAAGCTAATTTAGAGATGGCCTAATGAGAGGATTGAGTATAGCCCCAAAGCTGGGGTTATTTTTACACCAATAATTTATATATGACATGATCATTCTAGTGGAATATATGATTCAAGAGGATAAATCAATCAAAACCATCCTTTTTTATTGCTCATAGGTTTTTTAGAAATACATTAATTTGGAAAAGAGTTCTCTCTTATTTGTTAACATTTTAGAAACTAGAAGAATAATATCAATCATTATCATATTACAAATAAAAACAATACCTCAACCTACTTGGGAATTCCACTCTTAATAGATATAATGGAACCAATTTATTAGAATACCCTATAGGACAAGTTTCAAAGTAAGCTAGTTATTTGGAAAAATTATCTCCTAAGTCAAGAAAGGAAGTTACATATCCTTAAAATATATATGCATGATTTATCTATATACTTGATGAAACTTTTCAATATTCATTCCAAATTTGTATAAAAATTAAAAGTGTCTATAAAATATTTGTTTATTCCAGGGTGGAGGATAAGTGAATATTTTAATTTTTGAATGTGAGAAATATTATCTTCCCAAAAATCAAGAAGGTATAGGTTTGAGGAGTGTTAGGGTAATGAAAAAATTTATCATAACAAAAATAGGTTGGATGATGATGGTTGAAGATAACATGTGGACTAAAATATTTAAGTTCAAATATATTGATACCTAAGAAGCAAATAATTTCTTGATATTGGAAGATCCTCCTTTGGACTCGATGTTTTGGAATAACATGGAAAATAGTAGGAATATTGCTTGGAAGGGGTGTATATGGAATTTAATAAGAGGTTATAAGGAAATGTTTTAGGATGATGCATGGTTATTTAATATCTCCTTGATCTCATTAAATCCATGGTATAGAGTCAATATTATAATTAAAGAAGACATAAGGCATAAGGTGGATGACTACATGGTAGAGCTAGCTCAAGGAAAAGAGTATAAAATTATCCATATTTAAACTTGGGACCCATTTATCTTAGATATTTTGAAGGATCTAAATGATATGTTAAGAGGCTTTCACATTGTTCAAGTTCTAAGATAGGATGATGTGGTATAGTATACCATATAGGAGGGTGTTTACAATGTCAAGTCAAGATATTGTTTAAAAGTGGATCAAGCTTGAGATGGATTCCCATGGATAATTATTTGAGACATAGAAATAATTCCCAAAGTAAACATATTGACATAGTTGGCTACCCAAAATAGAATCCTAACAGTGGACAACCTTATAAAAATGAGAATTATGCTCCTAAACAAGTGTGTTCTATATGAAGACGAGGGAGAATTAGTTCTCCATCTCCTCATCATATGCCCATTTTCAAGAAAGGTTTAGATGTGTTATTATCATAGTTTTAAGTGGAATGGTTGAATATGAATTCAATTCTATAATTTTTATGCCAATGCATTCCCCTTTTTCTAGTCCTTCCCTATAAAAACTATGGAATTTATACATTCATCATATTTTTGGGAGGCCATATAAATAATACAACATGAGATTTTTTTTTAAATAAAAATAATAGGGTTTGAAGTGTCATCCCAAGGATATTGGAGTCAATTAAGGATAATTATTAGGTTTTTATAAATAGGTGTAAGCTCAATGCTTATGGGGAAGACAATGTCTGTTAGGCTCAATTTGTGACCCACTCAAATATAACTATTGAATTAACTAATTTAAGAGGATAAAGGTGCTATAAAACATGTGGTATGAATGTCCAATCATTTTTAGGATTTCGCAAGGTATCTAAAGGTTAATAAATTTCTTGAATGTTTAGCTAGGTGAGTAACAATTATTAACAATAGAGGTTTAACTGATATTTTTTACCTAAATTAAAGTTGTCTAATGTTTTGGGATTATTGAAATCATATTTTTAGTATCTTATTTCATAATATATGGTAATTATAATGTACTGAGTAGGACATATTATCAAAAAAAATGTAAAATAGAGGAAAAGAATAAGGTAGAAAAAGGATGATTCTTTAACAAAGATTAGATATTCGATAGTTGAGAAATAGAAAGCATGGTTGGCTAAAATTACATAATTTGGCATCATGTTTAGATATTTCAAAATTTAAATAACCTAATGAGAAATAATCAAATTAAAATTATGAACATATACTTCAAAATATTTATTAAATAAAGTAAATACACAAGCCTAGAGTTATTTCACACAATGAATTAATGAAAGCTTCAAAATAAATAGAATGAGAATTCAAAATCAATCAAACTAACTACTGCACAATATGATTATATATTCACTTGCAAATCCAACATCCTAGCATGTTTACTTTTCTCAAATCAATATATGTTGTTAGATAATCATGACAAAATAAAGGAGAATGATAGGTATAATTCTAGCACAATTACAACATATTTTTAGTCAAAAAATGGTTGACCCTTTATAATGGCAAGCATTTATGCTTATATAGGTAAGTCAATCAGACCTAATTACTTGATTCACAACCAAAATTTAATGACTTGATGCCCAAAATTAAATGTGGTAACTAATTATAGCATGACTTCCTGAAATAACACATCAAGAAAGGATAAAAGCAAGTCATGACATAATTCCCAAATTATAACCACTTTTAATATAAAAGGGGAATAAATATCTAATGCATTTGAAACTATAATGATCCAACATTTATATAATTTTAATTATTTTCCATAAACTGATTAGTGTTTCCAACAAGAAAATCGACCTCATTATAAATGGATTCCAATGATGGATTAACTAGTTTATACTCTATTTTATCTATTATTTATATTATGTGCTTATATTTAAGATAATAAACCTTCTTTTAAATGTATCCTTATTTATTAAATGCATATAACCGTGCATATCAAAATTAGAATAATGGGTTATTCCAATCTATAAATAGATGTATTTCCTCCTTTTGATGAAGTTAGTGATGTCTCTGAATAGTGAACAAAAGTTATGGTGTGCACACCTTCCTTGATCTCTTTTATCCCCCTCAATCCAAATTATGCCTTTTTATATGGTCATTTCTACCTTTCATGATCATTTTCCTTTCTTAATATTAGCTCATGATGTCCAACTTATTTCATTACAATCCTTTTTATAAGTTATGTGTTTTGTGTTGGGTCATTTTATGATCCAAAGTTATCTTATTTTATTTTGTTATATTAATTACTTTTAGTTTTTTGGGTTAGTTTAAACTTGTAAGGTATTTATTTTATTTATAAATTCTCATGAAATTTATTAAATCATTTACCTTCATTATAAACACATCCCAACATAATAAATAATTCTATTATTGGAAAATATTTTATTAGCAATGTAAATTTTGAAGTATTGCTCCTCCCACCTGGTGCCATCAATGATATCAGAGCCACATTTTTCAACAATAGGATTAAATACATTTGAAGAGGAGGATTGAACAGATTTTTGGAGTCTAAACAAGCCATTTTTGAAATGTTTTTTTTTTAATCTTTCAAATCTAAAAACATGGATTTTCAACCATTCTTAAGGTAGTATGGACCATAAAATAATTTGTACATCTCATTATTTTTAAAAATAAATTTGTATGGTGTTCCAAGCATCATAGATGGGTTTTTGAAGGATTGTACAACTTCTTATAGTTTAAAAATATTGTGTTGAGGTAGATGTACAGTCCATTGAAAATTAATATGCCTGAATCAAAATAGCCATGGAGTTTTGATTTTGTTTTTAAGCTTTTACCTACATTAAATCTTATATAAATTGATCTAAGATGTTTAAAACCCTTGTCTGGCCATATACATTGATCATCCACTTGTATGACCTCTACATGCAATGGCATTTCATATGTTATTATTTTCTTCTATCAAGATTAAATCTATTAAAACATTACTTGTATGGCCTTGTATGACCTTATCCATGCCCATGTATGTTTGTCTAATTTCTTAAGCACATCTACAAGACCTAGTGTGGCACCTCTGGATCTCACATTGTCACATTGGTTTCACAATATAGATGTCTAGTGACTGATATGCTTGGTGAGTTTTAATGATATGAGTGAGGTTGTTTAGCTTTTCTACACTTTTTAAAATGATGACAACATGTATCTTTCCCTAGATGTGACTATTATGATCAATACACCAGTAATGGCCTAAGAAATCAAGATGCCCACATGAGGAGACTCTTTCACACCTTAAAAATCAAAGGAAAATCCACTTATGTAGGAAGTTAAAGACACCTACACCTATGTATCCTATGGCATACCCACACAAGACATTCTAGATGAACTTGTGCACATTCTAGCTAAATGCATAAACTATTGGTTCTATAAAACCACTCAGTTTATGAACCAAGTAACTAATGGTGTCATTTAAATCACTTATAGTGTGTTTCATCACAATGAGTAGTTTAACTAGCCTGAGTTCTTTGTGCAAGATCTCATCACCAAAATTTATAAATTTCACATGAATACACACTAAACTTTCTAATATAAATTCCTCATATTTATATTTTGTTTCACATAATGGAAGTCCTTAGAAGGAGAAGTACATCCAAACATTAACTATTGGCCTATAGATAATTTTTAGAATCTGATATAAACATAAGAAAGGGGAACCCTTGCACATCAATATAATTTATTTCAATGGTGGGAATAAATCTTGGATCTCATCGCAACACATCATTGAGTCCCACCCAGTGTCATGCAATACTTGGGACAACAAGTAGTTTTTACCAAGCTACCAAAAGGGATCATAATTTAGATCTTTGACTTGCCAAAGTCATTATTTCGCTCTCTACCATATTTCATTCACATGTGCATGGAAAAATATAAGGTATAAAAACAAAAATCTTATGTAGATAGGAGAGCCATACCACTACAGATTATACCCCCTGATATAATAATTTCATTAGAGTAACAAGATAAGACTACTACGTTATAGCAACAAAAGGGAAAGCACAAGGCCTTGACCTAATGGCATCCCTTTCCTTCACAAAGATTAAAGATACAGAGTACTGTGACTTGTATTGATGATCTAAAAATTCCTTGGATTGTGAGTAGATATGTTTTATCGTAAATGGGAACTAATGAGTAATATGTTTGCTAAGTCATGATGGAATACATGGTTAGTGACTTATATGAAAAGGAAGATGAAAAATAATTATTTTTTTGGAAATTTTTACACACAATTCAAGAATGAATGAAGGTGCCACCAAATCTATGGGTTGAAATCCCACCTTGCACTTCCTCAATCATAGTGGATACTATGGGATAAGAGGCCAAGCACATGAAGATCACTATCAAGTTGTTTGAAGTAAAACCATATGTAACTTCTATAGATACATACCCTTTTACACCATTATCAAGATCCCTCCAAAATCATTTTTAAAACAAAGGAGATCTTGATGAGAGTCTTGGTTATCCCCTACTCTAGAAGAACAAGTCATTGATTTCACATTTGAGGTTGAGCCCTATGCATAGAAGGTAAAATAATATCCTACTACAAATTCACCACCATCTAAGTGAAGATTGGTCACTATAGACAAGAAAGAGTCATATGTTTCCAGATAATATGTGACAAAGTAACACATTATTAGTTGAGGAGGACCCATTCACAAATAATGAAGATTTGGTGCTAGTTCAACCAAAAATAGAGGAATATCAAGATGTATGGGAAGAAGTAGTGAGGTCCACAAAATGATGTGCATGTTAAGATAAAAATAAACATTAAAAAGAGGAGGAATATTATCATGTAGAAGCTCAGTCATAACATCAAGCTGAAGCACTAATTTAGGCCAAAGAAGTTGAGGCTAAAAAAAAATTTGAAGATGTAGAGGCTCTTCACAATAAATATATTAAGGACTCATTAAAGGCACAAGAAGATATAGATGTATCCAAACAAGCTGAGGTAAAAAAATATGTAAAAACAAAAAGAAGTTGTCTATGTCAAATCTCAATACAGGTAGTCCAAATTGATGTGATTTCTACTCAACAACAAGATGATGAAGATGCATAAAGTTAAAAGAAATAATAATTTGAATTCCTTAGGTATAAACAATCCCATTCATATAAGGATAAATATGAATAATAATGCCTATCCAAGGCATGAGAAAAAAATGAATCACAAAAAAAAGCCAAAATAGAATAGGAAAAGGGTGTTGTGTTTGATGTGAAAATGAAGTAAAAGGAAGTAGATAAAAAAATAAATAGAAGAGGAATATAAAAAGGAGGATGAGGCACAACCACATTAGCATGAGGAACCATAAGAGAGCATGCAAGAGAATGTGTTGGATCAGGCACCATAAGATAAAATGTACCATAGGATGACTCTACCACCCAAGGGGTGTATGATTAGTAGTCTGCATTTTCTTTTATAAGAGTGTGGCTATGGGATGTTCCCATAGTAGATGTGAGGTACACTACATTTTCTCTTCCTAATATAACCATGTCATGCATCAACCCAAATATAATAATGAATATTGTATCCATAATCTTGCTAAGGTAGGAAGCATACTTGGATGTTTCTCACTTGCCATTGTTAAAGCAATTAGAGAGTGCTACTACTTTTCAAGCATCAATTATGTAAAAAGATGCATAATTGGATTAGGAGGCTAACCCATTCAAAGTGGAGAACATTGAGATTTAAGGCTTCTTAAAATAATCTAATAAGATCAATCAAGACACCTTCCCAACATTGGTCACATGATTCATTGGTGATCAATTAATGTCTGACTAGCACATGTTGAAACACCCATTTCTCAATTGATAATAGACTAGTGCATGGTACATAAGTTGAGAGAACTCAGGTCTTTAGGGTAAGGCCTAAAATAATAAGGTGAGATACTCATCACTCTATTGGAAGAGTATCATAAAATTCTTAAGGATGTTGTGATACAAGCACAATGCATTGTGTGAAACATGTTAGAGTGGAAGCAACATCTAGATGCATCACTGGTTAGTTCAATCTTGAATTTTTCAAATGTTGCTACTACTAAGGTAATAATGGTGAGCCATATGACAATAATATAGGCTATGGATGTTGAATTGACAGAATATTCAAATGCTAAAGATAATGTAAGGGATAATCTCTTAGATTGGTAGAGCATGATTGTGTAGAATTATTTTGCAGGACTTCAGGCATAGAGGCACATAGACAAATTAGATTATATTAGCATTAAGATCCAAATACAAGTTGAAAACACTAAGGTAATCATGAGAATCATTGACAATATTGATATCACATAAATCATAGGCTATCAAACCTATTTGTGCACATTTTTTAGGCTAATCTATGAAGTCATGTTATATTAAAATGTATATAAGAAAGATTTGTCACCATTCACCAGCTCCATTATACGGATCATCGACACTCTTTCCTACTTTTCACTATTAAAACTTTAGTATATCATATCCTAATGTGAGTTTGTGAAGCTATATCCTAAGGATACATATATAATGTCTCCATTTTTATCTATGTCACATTTATCTAGTTAAATACTATGTAGTACAAATATTTGAAACTTTTGGATGCCATTTTGTTGAGGAAGACTTAGTTTGATACATAGGGCCAATATGGTTGAAAATTTATAAAGGGCATCGACCTAGTTATGCCAACCCATTCAAACCCCATATAAGGGTATTACGTTGGTACGCTTCTTAGTTGAAAACCTAAAATGGTGGCTAAGTAGTGCACAAGAGGTAAAAACCAAAAAGGGTGCCTTGAATGATTACTATGAATCTTAGTGGGTCCAACCCCTTCTTTGTAGTTCCTTTGATTATATCAAGTTAGTTCTCCTTGTGACTTTATCTCAAGATGAGCCAATAGTTTAAGTAGGAGAAAGTGTTAGTAAAATAACAAAGACTGTATAACTATGAAGTGTAATTATTTTCCATTTATGCATAATGCACTCATGTTGTCATAAATTTATTTATTTCATCCTTTCCCCAAGAATTTGTAATAGTTTCATTGTAATAGTTGGATATAAGATGTAAATTCATAGATATGTAAGCATCTATATATGTTATTATTTGTAAGAAGAAAGGGTCTTGATATTTAGAAGAGATCTATATAGATTTATTTGTTATGGTTACCTATATGGTTTCTTTATGTTTTCCTTGTGTATGATTCATTGTGTATAGTTATGGTTATTTCCTTCTTGAAATATTTTGAATACATTGATTGTATTTAAAATTAATATTGCCCCTAATTAGCATGAGATTGTAGGACTAAAATGTACCTTAATTCTTCCATTTTTTATTTTCCTTCAAATTCCTTGGTAATTAGTCATATGACTATGAGTTTATCACATAAATATCCTTGTCTTTAGCATGTTTTGATGTTATATCAAGAACCTCTGCTAACAAAGCAATAATAAAATCAAGCCCTACTACAAAGGTTTCCCAACTTTTGTACTTTTTACATCCAAGATGGAATTTTCAAGTAAAATATAAACAAATATAATGGAATGTTGATAGTTTTATCATGATTAAAATGACTGAGGATAGAAAAGTGGTGGTAATATAACCTAGAATATTTCTCCTCCAAGGTGATGTACTTCATTACCTATAGACTAAACTCTACCCACAACCAAGGTATAAATTTCCTTATGATTTTATCCCTTATTTGAGAGTAGTACATAATTTTGACACAATAACTTTATTTGGGTTCCAATTAAGGACTACATTTATCTCTATGTTTTTCATGTTAGGCTATCACTCATGGTCACACATTCAAGACATCACTCAAACATGACTCATTTAATGCAAGATTTCTATTGCATTCAAAAACTTGTTACAAAGAACATAAATTAAATTCACATTCACACTCTCAAACACACACATGTCTCTAAAATATTATTAAAGTGCATGAAAGAGTTATATACTCTTATATAATTCCTCCTAAATTGATATAACATTTTATCTTTCTCCTGGAGGCTTCTACTCATTCACAAATTGTCCCTCTCTCCAAACTTTCCTATTTATGTAAATCATGTATTACTATTTAAATCCTAATATTAATAAGATGTATATTAAACTTCTGTAACAAAAACATAACATAAAATTAGTTTGCATATTTTATTTTTTATGATTAAATTCTTAACTATATGTAATGGCTCTCAGGTACTTAGGTTATGTTTTCAAATCGAACAATAATTACTAAAAATTCATAACTTTACCATAATTTATCAAATTTACCTAAAAATAGAAAAAAAATTATGTTACATTTCATATCATCTCACCAAATTTGGAAATAAAATTCTTTTCAAAAGTGAATAAACATCTTTCCAAGTGTCATAGACTAGACAGATGGAACAAGATGATAAAATCTAACATTACATTTCTATACTATCTCTAAATTATCTAAAATTTGGAAAGTAATTTTTATGTGTTAGTTACTACCATGTCACCAAATTTGGAAATATAAAACTTAACTCAAAATATAACCATTTTTCCAAGTGTTACAAACTAGACAGATGACATGATCTAATTGAAATAGAAGATACATTACCTCAAAAGAATTAAAAATCATTCCAAGTGTTATAACATAATCATATGGTATGATTCTATGATGACACCAAATGACTTGAAATTTGGTGTACATATTGTAGGTGTCACATGCTATGACATCATCTAATTAATAATTCAAAAGGAGAAACATCATTCTTATTATCCTATCAAAATCAAATGGTACATTTTCATGGTGAATCTAAATGATCTAAAATTTAGTGGATAAGTTGAGGGTGTCAAGAAGTATGCCCTCACCAAATAGCATCATTTAGTTCTTATTGAAGTTAAATAATCATTTATGACCAATGTTTATGACTTAACAGTCTATGCGAACTAATAAAAATAGACAAAATATATATGTACTTTTCCCATATCAAAGGAATATTTTTTCAACATCATTATAAGACATTAACAAGCTCACATAAACACAACCACAACCCAAAAAACCAAATAAACACACCACACTTTATTTTTGGTTGATGTAATATTTTAAAATCTCTTGCATGTTCCTTCATAAAAAACCTATGGTTTATGAAATGTGAAATATTACTCACATATATAGAATAAATGGAAAACCCACTCTTTTTACCATGAAATATAATGATTATAGTGTTATATACCAACACACCAAGTACTTTAATTGATTATTGCACATTTTATTCCATCCCTAGATTCTTCTCATTGGTTTTAATTTAGTTCTCTTTTTATAACCTTTACTCTTCTTTTTCTCTTCTCCAATCTTTCTTTCTCTCTTTTTCTTATCTCTCCTCACTCTTAATTTTATGGGTTTAGTCCCACCATAGTCCATCTTCATTTACCAAATGCTCATCCTTTTCGTTCTCCATCTTATTGTGAGATGAAACCCAGCTTAATCTAACTACCTCCATTGAGATGCTTGTTATTACATCCTACCCTCCCTTTTGGGTTTAAACCCATTGCATACTACACACCTCTTCCTAAATCCTCATATTTTTTCAATCACTATCCAACCTATTTTTGGATTCCTCATTTTTTCACCCTTTAATTTTTGTGGTTCCTCTCTCATGGTTAGAATATCCTGTTTCAATCCAAATATCATCTCAATAGATTCAATATTCATTTATGCATCTAGATGATAGCCCATAGCTTTTAATACCACCTCAAACATAGTCTTTACCTTCTCATCTCTCTCTATCTATGTTGTTATGTAAAATAACCTCTCCATATATAATATAACATCCTCTTCTTCTCCACATTCTATGGTTGTCATACAAATCAGAAGCTCATCCTTACATTTGATGAGATCAATAAACTAACTCTCTTCACCTTAGAAGGCCTATTTAAATGCCTTCATTCTCTTCAACTTTATACCTATAACTCTTCACCTTTGTACCTAAAATATCATGATCTTTAATAATTACTTAGGTTGATATCAAAATTAGTTTCCCCATATTTTCCGTCATCTCCACACTATAATCTTTTTCCTCCTCAATCTTGGGATTCTTAGATCCTCTACCACTTTGTCTTATCCTCATAATAGTATTCAGTGCTTCTTGTGATATCTCTTCTTCACTTTTAATCCTACTATTATCATCCCTAGGTGGATTTATATCTCCTCATTTCATCGCATCTATGTCATGTGTAAAGGATCTTGCACTCTCCTTGTCCATTTAATAAAAATGTAAACTTTGATTCAATAAAAGTATGTCCTCCAACATCTATATGGGATACTCCCACATATGCAAAACTAATTTCACCCTTCAATCCTCTTAGTATAATCTTGTCCACCATCTCTATCTCTATATCCTTTTTTGTACTTACACATTAAACAAACATATTAAAGGAATAAATAGTTTCGACAATCACTTCTTCCATCTCTTCTTCACACTATAAGGACATTTTATCTAGATCTTCTCTGCTACTTAGATTATTTTCATATATTTCAAGGACTCCCAAAGGATCATTTTTAACAATCTATGTGATTTTTCTCTCCTCATTCTTATTTATATTTTATTCCCTCCAAATGGATGGTGTTGAATTTCAATTTTTCCATGTCCATTGTTCCCTTAATGGAAAATTTCAACTCATCATGGTTTCCTTATTCATTCAACTCTATTTATTTCTTCAAATAAACATGTATATTTCCTTGGTTTCTCTCAACCCTTCTAGCCTCAAAAATAAAAAATAAAAATGCATTTCCTTCATTTACAAAGGATAATTCTGATTATTCCAACTCATAGGATACCATAAACTCATTCCTATCATAAAAAAATGGGTCTCATTTTTAACTCCAACTATTATCAACTCTATATCCTCTTGCATAAATATTTATTACTCTATAGGTTTATCATAAACCTTATTACCCTTTTTTTTTATAAAAATTACACTTGGTCTCCTCATATGGAATCCTTGCCCTTTTTCATATTTCAAGACAACATTATTCTCTGCATACACATCCTTATCCTTGATAATTATCAAATTATACTTTCCGTTCTCATATGCCAACTCCCCATTCGTATTTACTATATTGGTAATCTTCTTCTTCTCATCTCTATTAATCCTTGTCATATGAAGCTTCTTAAACCATTATGGTTGCAATTTTAGGTGTAAAAAATGACCCAAAAACTTGGAAACCATTTGTTCCAAATTTATTACCTTTTAATTTTCTCCTCTATTAGAGATATTTCCAATACACAAATGCACTTTCACATAATCTCTTGCATGCAACCTTTATCCTCATGTGATATTTAATATTATCATCTTTAAAATAAACTTATAGCTCTACTATCCATTTTAAGAGATTATAAGGGTTCTCCTTACCATAAAAAAAAACAACATCACAAGTACTCTTACATCTTTCCTTCACCATGACATTTATTTTTCTTTTCTTTTCACTAGAATATTTTCCTTTGATTGTTTAACCTAATTCCAAAGCATAAAATCTTGATTTTTGGGATGTCAACCCCACCATTATATATTTTTCACAATATCCACTAAAAATTTCAATATCTCTACTTTGGAAAGACATCCCCATCATAAATAGTCTATTTTGGAGTTCCTTCAGCATATTTGTCAAGTTTTCTACTTGTCGTTCTCTTCCTCTTTTATATGTCATATCTCCACCATAATCAATAGGATTATATTTCAAAACCATAAATAGACTAAAAATATATTATGTCTCACATTCCAAACACTTTTATGAATTCTCTCACACCTACAAAAAACTTATGTAATCTTATCTTTCACTACTTAAAGCATACTCAATATATTTCTCTTTCACATCCTACAAAAAAATCATACAAGAATTTCACACACTCAACCTATAAGGAAAAATCTTTGATATTATACTAATTGGTGAACTCAATATATAGGGGATACACTTAATTTATACCATCATCTATGTGTTTATAGGTTCATAATATCAGTTTTGGTCATACATTTAACACATTACTTAGACTTGACTCATTTAACATGACACTTCTATTAAATTCGACAAATTATTACAAAAAGTATAATAAAAAATCACACTCACATTATAAAACACACACATGCATCTAAATTTTTAATAAATTAAATGAAATAATTCTATACTCTCTTATATTTCATCTTAAATTAATTCAAATCTCTATTATGCTCCTAGAGAGTTCTACTCCTTCACAACTTGTCCCTATTTCCAAATCTTCACCTATCTATAAACCATGTATTATTATTGACATCCTAAGATTCATGGTATAAATATTAAAATTACATGACCATAAATAATATGCAATCATCTAGCATATTTTAGTTTTCATGAGTAAACACCAAACTATTAACAATGGCTCCCGAGTACTCAGATGACATTTAAAGCAGAATGGCAGTTACTAAAATTATCATAACATTACCTACGTATATCCAATTGACCTAAAATTTGAAACACAACTTATGAGATATATTTATATGATATCACAAAATTTTGAAATCCAATTCTTATTGAAAGTGAATAGCCATCCTATCAAATGTTTCATACTAAATAGATGATGTAGGATAATAAAATATGATGGTAAATTTCTAAAGTAATTTAAAATGATATAGAATTTGGTAGGTAGGTTTTATGTTCACATAATACCATATCACCAAATTTGGAAATCCAAATCTTTTCACAAAAATATAATCATCTTTCCAAGTGTTTTAGACAAGCATATGACATAGTCTAATAGACATAGATGGTACATTACCATTGTATCTTCAAATGCTCTAAAATTTATCATGTAGGTTTCAAGTGTCATGTAATACTATCTCAACATTATTTAAAATATAAATATTACTATATAAGGAGAAACTTACTTACAAGTATTATAATATAATCATATATAATGTTTCTATGGTGACTCCAAATATCTTTAAATTTGGTGAAGAGGTTGAAAATGTTATTTGATATTACCTCACCAAATTTAATCATCCAATTATTAACAAAAGAGGAGAACCATCGTTTTAATGTTTTTAATAGAATCAAATGGTATGTTTCCATGCTGACTCCAAATGATCTAAAATTTAGTGGATAGGTTGTAAGTGTTAGTTATTATAACCTCACCAAATTTAATCATTTAATTCTTAACATACCTAAAGAGCCATTTTGACCAATGTTTGTGACTTAACAGTCCATGAAGATTGACAAAAGTACACAAAATATCTACACACTTTTCCCATGGTAAAGGAATACTTTTGAAACATCAAAATAAGAGGTTAATAATTTACACTAACATGACCCCAAACCAAAACCATAAACAAACACACTGCATTCTATTTTTTATTGATACAAGATTACACAAACCCTTAGATGCTCCTAGATCACAATTCATATTTCATAAAGAATATATTGATTTCTAATAGTTTTCACCTCTTTTCCTTGAATAATTCAAGACTATCAATTTACATAAAAATGATGAAGGTAATGTACTCCTTAATGACATATTTTTTGACTCCCATCATAGGTACAAGCCTTTCTTTTCATGCTTTCACAAACTCAATTGACAGAGATGGGTCACGGCTGTTTACCTTTTCCATGAAGTTCATCATATCATATTTTTTTAAGATCTTCCATGAATCTATTACTTTATTTTTTCTTTATAAGATGAGGTTTTATTATGAGATCTCCCTCTCCAAAATATAGTGAAGATTCTCTTACTCCCCTAACTCCTCTTTTTCCCCTCAAAGGTAAAACCAAGGGAAAAAAAATTATCCAAATTGAAATTTAGAAGAATTGTAATGAGATATGCATCCTTAAAAAAAATAGTATTGTCCAACTTCTCTTGATTCCATTAGCACTTGATCTTGCATAAATGAGGACACTCAATTCAATAACTCTTATCATTTTAATAATTAATAACTTGATTGAATCCTTCCTCACATACATGAGCATAATTATGAATTTATGTTTAAAGTTTCCCAAATTCTATATTCTAGCCCATCTATCATGATTACTAATTAACCCATAATTGGACTTATTATCCATAACTACCTTATTCATATTTCCACTACGTGGGTTGAGATATTTTAAAATCATATCCACTAGCTTAGTTTTTTATAATGTTTATAATGGGAAGATGAAGTTCATTAAAATTAACCCATTTTAAACTAACATTCTTTGTAAACCCCCAATTATCAGACCAATATTCCACTTTGTTCCCCCCCTCCCCTGCTATATGTATGGGTGATATAAATTTACTCAAAGTGGGCTTGTAATGCTTGAAAATTGATAATGATGTTTTTAATTGTCTAGCTAGGATTATAAGAATTCTTGACATAGTTAACTACATTAAAGTAATCCCACCTAAATAATCAATCTCTCGTAACCTAGTTCCTTAGAAAATTATATTCCCCTTAGTAATTTTAATGATTCTATGAAATGGTTGGATTGAATACTAAGAGGTTTGGTGAATGAAACTATAAAAATTCCTCTATTGTATCTGATTACTCCTTCCACTCCAATTGGGCATGTATTTCCATTTGTCACCCCATCAACGTTGATCTTTACCTACTTAGGTAGGGTAGGGATCCACTTGACCACACTTCAATCAATATTTTTACAATCCTACATTGCACCCTCTTCCCTTTCAAGTATCCATTTTCTTAGAATGATTTTTTTGGTTTAATATGCCCCATTATTTAAAATCTCATATGGTGACCCTCTTGCTTTAACACACTTGTTTCTTTCTTTTGTTCTTGTTTACTTACAAGGTTACCTTTATAAATAATGCATAATTTTATTGATATAGGTTTCCATCCTAAGGATCAAAACTTATAGATGTGTTTGGTGAAATTGAACAACCTTTAGGTGACCATTTATTCACAATGATTAGATAATCCTTGTTTAAAGTTTAAATAATAAAACATTTACCTTTTGAGGTTCTATTGAGTGATTCAAGCTTTTATTATTCATTGGGTTATGTACTAAATTTATATCATCTCGATAATATTATTTATGGTGGTGTTTCATGTGTTTTTTTTATTATTATTTTTCTTTAATAAAGACTTATATATTCCATCTTAAAGTATTGATCTATTAAATTCATTATCCACTTGAGGGTCTTGTCTTAAAACATATGTGCCTTAGTTATTAAATCATAACCTATTTTAAGGATTAAATTGAAAGGGGGAACATTTCAAAAGTTTTATTTCATTGGGAATTAAACTTCATTATTGAAATATTTCTATTGAATGATGAAATTTATTTATTCATATCTAGTCTAAATTGTAATTTTAAATGGTCATATTATTGATTTGAAATTATTGTTTTGGATTTTTAAATGGCTTACTCAAGTTTGTAATGTGATTTTCAATAGTAGAATCTATTTTTTTCAGGGTCTCTTTAAGTCTTTTGAAATTTGGCTTGCACTAATTCATGATTTCATGTGTCTATTTAGGACTTTGTTTAACTTAAATCAAGCTTTCCTTTGTTTATTTGTTAGGTTTCTATTTTGTTATTAAACTAACTTATTAATTATATCCCAGAGTCATTTTTTCATTTTATTTGTTCATATATATATTCATAAGTATTTTGATCCATCAATACTTTCCATATATCAAAATCTAGGGCATTGGTCTATGAGAAGTGGCTCATTCTAAAATTGATAAATTTTCCAAGCCTCAAAGTTATAAGATTATAACATGTGGTTATATCTCAGGCATCAAAATCTTAAAGGTAGGTAATTAATGGTTTAAACATCTCAATATCCTAAGCTTCAATTAGTAATCATGTGTTGATAGATAAAGTGATCTTATCAAATCAAAAATCTATATTCATTTAGAGGCTCGAAGCCCTGATATTGTGCCATATGGAATGATCTCAGAGATTGGAATGATCTCAAAGATTGGGTGAGTATAAGGTCATATATAGTCCATATCTAAGGCCTAAATACCAAAGATGAAGCCACTTAGTATCATCATGGGAGCTAAGGTCAAGGGGGGTTGAATCAAATAGTATAGGTCTCCAATGGAAGATTCAATTTAAAGAATCCATGTGGCATCATAAATAGTTTGGACCTCACCAAAAATGTAAAGGAGAAGATCAATTCTTGTATAAATGGCTAAGTGTCAAAAAATTTTGATTCTCAAGATATTGTTACATATAATGATCTCATGCACTCATATTTTTGTAATAAAATACACTAGATAAATAGTCTAATCCTAAAGACCCAAGATTGTGACACGTGGTCCCATATCAAGGAGATAGAGATTAGAAGGACAAGTATATATCAATCAAGTGTTGATATCCTAGAGTCATAAGATCATGACATGTGGTCACATATTAAAAAAGTAAAGCATGAAGGATAGAAATATATCAACACAAAGTAATTAAATTCTAAAGTCTTGAGACGAATCCATGTAGAAACACCTCAAAAGCCCAGTACTCAAGAAAATAAGATAATCCAAAGGAATAACATGAAGTACTCCTAAGTGCTCTAAACCATTCGTGTGGTGGGTTTTTGAGTGATTAGATCCCAAAATAGAAGAGTACATAGTTAATAGTCAGTGTCTCCCCACAAACCCAAGATCATACCAAGTGAAACAATTTGGGTATTCGTAGTCCATAGAGTATACAAAACCAACATGATAATGCTTTAGCTCCTTAAAATTCGTATATAAATAGATGTCATGACTACTTAATGTCATATCCTTGAAGCATAAGTAAAATTTTATGGCAATTTATATACTCAAAAGATGATAAAATGATAGTTTAATTATGTTTAAAATTATAAATAATAAGTAAGAAGGAGATAAATGAAGCAAGGTTAACTAGAATAACCTATAAACCCTAACATTCTCAAGGATCAATAAAGACATAAAATCTAATAAAGTCATAGACTTTTGAAATGATCAAATAATAACCCATCAAGAGCTTGTATTGAAAAACTAGAATATGAAGCACAAAGGATAAAAAATGTTTAGAATGATAAAAATGTCAAATTGAGAAATATTTTGGATCCAAATCCCACATTTATAAAATTAAAAGAACCAGAGAGTCACAAACAAAGAATTAAACTTATAAAATGGATTGCAATTGAATAGGGTGTATGTCATGAGCCTATTTTAGGAAAGGAACATGAGCATGAAGGTTATGATTTCTAAATTAAATGTTATAAATTGGATGGAGCGGTAGAAATGAGATCAATCAGGGTGTACAAAGCATAAATTTACTTCACTATTCAAAGACATTGATAACTTCATCAAAAGGTGGAAATGCATCTATTTATATATTATAATAACCCATTATTTCAATATTGATATGCATGGTTATCAACATTTAATAAATACGGATACATTTAAAAGTAGATTTATTATCTTGAAGATAAGCACATAAAATTGGGAATAGATAAAATAAATCATGAACTAGTTGATCTATCATTGGGATCATTTTATAATGAGGTGGTTTTTCTTATTGGGACAACTAATTATTGTATGAAAAATAATTAAAATTTAATAAACATTGGATCATTAGAATTTGAAATGCATTGGATATTGCATCCTATTTTATCTTGAAAGTGGTTGTAATCTGGTAATTATTCCATGACTTGTTCATATCCTTTCTTACTATGTTATTTCAAGAATTTGTGCTATAATCAGTTACCACATTTAATTTTTGGTATCAAAAAATTAAATTTTGGTTATGCATAAAGTCATTAGGTTTGATTTCCTTACTTGTATAATAACTAATGCTTTCCATTGTAAAGTGTCAACTATTATTTGCATTAAAACTCTATTGGAATTGTGTCATGATTGTACCTACCATTATCCTTTATTCTGTCATGATTTTATTCTAGAGGATATTGATTTGAGAAAATTAATATATGCCAAGAAATTATTTTATTTATAGTTTTTAAATTGAATATATATATTAAAAAAAAATAGTAGATAATTTGATTTATTTTGAATTCTCATTTTGTTTATTTTGAATCTTATATTAATTCATTGAGTATACTAGTTACATACTTGTGTATTTTCTTTCTTTGATAGAGATTATGAAGTATATGTTTACAATTTTAATTTGATTATTTTTCATTGGGTTATTTATGTTTTGAAATATCTGAATGTGATTTCTATTGATTTAATTACATCCATCCATGCTTTCTATTTCTCAGCACTAGTATATCTGATCTCAATCAAAGAAGCATCCCTTTTCTCCCATAGTCTTTCCCTCTCTTTTGATTTTTTATGATAATATGTCCTACTCGATAGATGATAATTGTCATATATTATGAAATAATATTAAAAAAAAAATGGTTTTAACAGTACCATAACATTATACAACTTTAATTTAGGTAAAAAATATCAGTTGAACCTCTGGTGGTAATTGTTGATAATTTTGCCACCATTGGTCAAAGTTGCTTATGTGCAGGTTTTCAAGAAGACTCCATTCATATATTGAAGACTAAAAAATATATCCAAAATATAATATATCCTTTATCATTCCAAAACCATTCTCATTAACAACTCAAAAGTTGAAATTTTGATAAAGGTTCCTTTTATTCTCTAACTAACTACTACTTGCAAACTAGTAAAGGCAATTTTCAAATGCTCAGTACATGAAGGTGAAGAAGAGTTGGTTAAAATTTTCTTAGGGGATTTTTTACCTTATTAAATAAATATTAAATTAATTTTTTTATGTTTAATTTTCCTAACTTTATGAACAATTTTTAAGAAGAAAATGTGCTCCAAACCCCTTCTTAAACCCCAATGGCTCAGTTTTAAGAGATATAATTACATTTTTTAGTTCCTTGTTGAAAAATAAAGTTATATGATATATTATGTGGCGTAAATTACCTTAATATATTTTTATTAATAAAAAATTTTATGAAAAAAATGAATAAATACAAAGGTACATGTATTAGGGTTTTAAGTAAGCAAGAGAGAGTCAGAAAAGACAATTTTTAAGAGGTTTAAGAGATTGGTTAAGCACATCCAATGGTTATAATGAAAATATTATTATTATTTTTCATAAATAAAAAATAATAGGGTATTTATTCATCATAAAACTAAATAAAATGACAAAATCCAGACCTATAGACATTCAAAAATGAAATTGTGCAAACTAGTCAACATCAAAAAGTGCATATTTAGAGTTTTATTAAATGAAATCTCATGAAATTGACATGGAAGTATGTTTTAATGTAATTAAATATTTATAATTGGTTTAATTTTTTTAATTATCCTTGTGAGATATAAAATTACAAAATATAATTCATCCTCCTTTTGTCTAAATTGAGAAAAGGTCAGGGTTTTTAGCAAAAGTCATCAATTAGCCTTAAAAAAGTGGAGTTTAAAACATGAAAAAGTGGAGAAGATGAGTTCAAGTATTATTTAGTATTTGAGGCTAAATTTTCATTAAATATACTCCTTATAATGTCAACATGAAAAATCTCTCCTATTATGCCCACCTTGGGCTAAATTTAGAAAAGTCAAAAAGTCAAACATGCATGCAAGATGCAAGTAAGATAACTGAAGTCAAAATCTAAGTTAAAATTAAATATAAGTCAAAGTAAAAATATAATATGAAATAAAGTAAACAAATTTTAAATTCATGATTCATTCAAGATCAAAAATATTTAATTGAAGATCAAAAGGAGTTAACTAAGGATAGTCAAATGTCTCTTCAAGTTGATGACTATTCAAACACATGCAAGAATTTTTGACTTTTCAAACATTAAAAATACCTTATCTCTCTGATTTACATGCCATATTACAAGTATATTATGTAAATTAATGTTTAAACTCCAAAATTAATATGTCAAAATTTGGGGAAAGTTGTTTGGAAGTTTACAGCTTTAGTTAAGTTCAGTTGAACTAGGAGTGAAGTTGACTTGCATGTGGACTCATCTCTAGCTTCTTGTCTTCTCTATCTCTTATTATTTTATATATGTACATTAATTTTTTAATTATTATGATGGGATTATTCTTTTTTATTACTGAAATTATTTAAAAATTTATACTATCTCACCTTTGAAGCAATAAAGAGCTGATTTTTCCTCTATCTTCAAGCTGGTCATGAAGTGTGTTCTTAATATTCATTGATGTAACTTAGTGAATGATTATTTTTCCTAAGTTTATATATGAGTATATAAATTTTATGAATTAAATTATCATTATTTTGGATCATATAAAATTTCTAAGTCTGATTTATACCTAATATGGAAGTGAATTCAACCATTGATCATTCCTTCCAAGCTAGTGTGAGTGTCTGTCAAGAATTGTGTATGAAATACTAATGTAGGAGTCATTGTATAAATATGAAGTGAATGCATGTAAGTTATTTATATTTTTAAAAAAATTAATTACAGGCATAATTTACCTTAACATTGGTGAATCACAACAATTTTCATTTTTCATTTCCATTTTCAGCTTTAGCATTATTCCTTCTACCCTTTTTGTAGTCAAAAAAGCACAAAATTAAAGAGCTTAGAGATAATTAGGTAAGTGGAATAAAGGTAACCAAACCTTAATATGGATATTATCTCTAGAAAAAGGTCTCAAAATTTGGATATTTTCCATTGTATCAATAAAAGTGAGAATAGGCACATGTTCTTAGAAGGGTGCACTTCTGAGCGATAACAATTTATGGTACGCCTTTTGGGACATAAATTGAAGCTAAAAAGAAATACTTGTAGAAACAAGAAGTATAAGTTTCATTCATAAATTAGATACAAATAAAAAAATTTAATACTTATTTGAGTTAATTGGATCAGGTTTCACTCTAATGCAAGGAGAATATAGGCTTGCAAAGATAGAAAAAGGTAGCTTTGGTAAACAAGATAACATGCAAAAAAGAATTAGTCCTCCAATTATAATATTACAAGAGGTAATTCCACTTAATTATGAATTTTTTGAAATTGTTAAGGAATTTTATCAACCTATCAATCAGTTTGAATACTTTTGTTCACTCTTGAAAGATGAGAAGTAGGACGTATTTTCTCTTGAAGTTAATTCTACAAGTATGCCACAAGGTCCATCTCAATTTGCTCAGTTTGAGCAGCTAGCTTGTGAAGAGGTGCATGTTGGTTATAAATATAATATTGATAATTTATATATCTCAGTTATAATCTAACAAATAAAATCCACTACCTATCATGTTCATTTTAGAATATGAAGAAGATCCTAAACATGGTCAAAATCAGCCCAAGTGTGCACTTTAAGTTACTCATGTTTCAAGAAAAGTGAAGGATGTGTATAAGGTTGATTTTAAAGAATAAAAATATGTCTTAATAATCATAAATTTTCCTATATTCCATTATCTCATGCCTTCCATCAAGTTTTATAGTCACATGAGCTTGGTAGAAAAGGGTAGCTACTTTGAACTACCATTTAATGGTTTTGTATAAGATGGTCTGTAGTTGTTAAATTAGGTTAGTATAAAAGTGATTAGTAGTGTTAAATTATATTTTCCTAAAAAATATTTTTATGTGCATGTTTTGGTATTTTTTTAAGTTTCTACTTTATTCTAAGTGCTATTTTGCACATTCTTTAGTTGGTAGTTGTTATAGTTTTCAATTCAATAAGTGTTCATGTGCAAGTTTTGTAGTTGCTTGAGGGAATTCTCAATTTTAGAGTTTCTTTAAAAGGAATTTTTTTAGTTTTATATTTTTTTATATTCTTATAAATATATATCCCAATAAATATATAAACAAGTATTTAGTGTTTACAAGGCAAACATCTTAGCAAAGTCACTAAGAATATTGATAATTTTGCCACCATTGGTCAAAGTTGCTTATGTGTAGGTTTTCAAGAAGAATTTATTCATGGATTTAAGATTTTAAAATGTCTTAAAAATATAATAAATCTTTAATAATTCCAAAATAATTATCATGAGTAACTCATAACTCCAAATTTTGACAGAGGTTTCTTTTATTCCTCTAACTAGCTACTACTTGCAAACTAGTGAAGGTAATTTTCAAATGCTTGGTACGTAAATGTGAATAAGATTTGGTTAAAATGGTATTATGGGTATTTTTTTATACCCTATTTATTAAATATTTCATTAATTTTTTTAGGCTATAATGGATTAAATTTATGAATAGATGTTAAGAAGAACAGGTGCTCTAAAAGCATTTGTAAACCCCAATGGCTCAATTTTAAAAGATATGATTACATTTTTGAGTTCCTTGTTGAAAAATAAAATTTATTTGATATATTAAGTGGCATAAATTACCTTAATAATATTCCTCAAAATAAACTATTATTCAAAAAATGAATAAAGGTAAATATACAGGTACAAGGGTTTTAAGCAAGCAAGAAAGACAGTCAAAAAGTCAATTTTTGAGAGGTTTAAGAGATTTGTTGAGAAAATAAAATGGTTATAATGTTTCTATGGTTTATTATTGGTAATAATTAAAATAATATTAGGTCTTTATGCCTCATAAAACTCAATAAAATGATAAAACTTAGACCTACATGCATTTAGAAATGAAATTATTCAAGCTAGTCAACACTAAAAAAGTGCATGTTTTGAGTTTATTAAATGAAATATTGTGAAATTTTACATGAAGGTATTTTTTATGTCATTTAAGGTTTAATTTTTTTTTTATGTCCTTACTATACCTGAGGAGAGATAAAATTCTAGAATACAGTTCACCCCCTTTTGGCTAAATTTAGAAAAGGCCAGGGTTTCTAACAAAAGTCTTTAGTTAGCCCTAGAAAAGAAGTTCAAAACATGAAAAAGTAGAAAATATGAGTTAATTTATTTTTTAATATTTGAGTACCTATTTTCATGAGACTCTTTATAATTTCAACATGCAATCTCTCTCTTATTACGCCCCCTTGGGCTAAATTTAGAAGAAGTTAAAAAGTCAAACATGCATGCAAGATGCAAGTGAGATAACTAAAGTCAAAATCCAAGTTACAAGTAAATATAATTCAAAGTAAAAATAAAATATTAAATAAATTAATTGAATTCAAACTTCAAGATAAATGTAAGATCAAAAGGTGTCAACTTTAAAGATAGTCAAAGATCTCTTCAAGTTAAAAACTATTCAAATCCATGCAAGAATATTTTACTTTTAAAACATTAAAAATACCTTATCTCTCTCATTTACATGCCATATTCCAAGTATATCAATTAAATTAATTTTTAAAATCTAAAATTACTATGTTGAATTTTGGAGAAAGTTTGAAGTTTCAATTAAGTTCAGTTGAATAAGGAGTGATGTTGACTTGCATGTTCAATCATCTCTAGCTTCTTGTATTCTCTCTCTTTTCATATTTTATATATGTAAAATGATTTTTGAAATATTATTAAGGGATTATTCTTTTTCCTTACTAAACATCTACTAAAATTTATACTAACTCACCTTTAAAGCAATAAAGAGCTGATTTTTTCTCCATCTTCAAGTTGTTCATGAAGTGTGTTCTTAATATTCATTGATGTAACTTAGTGAATGATTATTTTTCCTATGTTTATTCATGAATATATCACATTTATATATAAAATTAAAATTATTTTAGTTCATTTAAAGTGTATAATTCTAATTTCCACCTAATTTGGAAGTGAATTCAACTAGTGATAATTTCTTCCAAGTTAGTGTGAGTGCCTATCAAGACTTGTGTATGAAATATTGATGCAAGAGGCATTGTATGAATATGAAGTGAATGTATGAAGTTTCTTTATCTTTCAATTTTTTTCAATTATAGGCATAATTGAACTTAACATTGGTGCATCACCCAATTTTCAATTTTCATTTCCATTTTTATCTTTATCATTGTTCCTTTTACTCTTTTCATGGTCAAGAAGGCACAAAATTAGAGAGTTTAGATAGAATTAGGTGTGTACCAAAGTTAACCAGACATTTATTTTTATATTATCTCCAAAACAAGGTACTACACCCTAGATATTTTCATTGTATTAATGAAATTGAGAATAAACACACGATCTCAATAGGGTGCACTTCTGAGTTATAACAGTAATAGTTATTGCTCATGTAGTTAAACATTATAGAAATTTCTCAGCCATTTTATCTATAGTAAAATTCTGAAAATGAGAAGAAATTCATCTCATGTATTTTATACTCCCTTTTCTCTCTTAAATTATTTAATTCAATAGTTTTATTTGAGTGTGTCACAAATTGAGCCTAACAAAAATTGGTGCTAAAAGGATGGACCAAACATAATATTTTAGGACTTGAACTTATGATCTTGAACCTCTAATCTTAAAACCTAAAAATACTTAAAGATTATTAATTATTATATACTTGTGTTCTTATAACTCATCCTTATGATCTTTCATATGTTGTGTGCTTAAAATCCACACAACTAGAAATTGGTGTTTGTCACTTTGGAGTCTTTTTCAAGGATCACATGATCTAGAGTTAGGTTTAGTTATAGGATATTAATTTTTTGTTCCCTTAAAAATAGACATATTAGATCTTATTGATGTAGAGATAGAATATTATTTTACCCAACCAAATCATCCCCACAATCTGTCACCAATAGACCAATCCAAATGGATGTAGCTTGGCTTGCTAGATAAGTTATAAACATTCTTTGGGGTGTGCATGATTTAACTAGAAACCTTTAGTGGTATCTTATAGATATCACTCCAAACACTATTAGTACTATGAAAGAACATATTACATATTATAAATCATCCTTGAAGTTACTTAATTTTGATGATGAATATGTATCTTGTAGGTTATTACCTTTCAACTTGATTGATCAGGCTTATGACTAGTTTTTCAATCTACCTAAAAATTCAATTATAGGTTAGAAACAATTGAGTAATATTTTTTTAGCCTATTTTAGTTAGGTGGTAGATCCAAAAATTGTATACCAATAGTTTTCTTGCATGAGAATGTAACCCAATGAACCTATATTCAATTTTAATGCATGTTTTCAAAATATGTGTAGTAGGGTAATAGGCTTATATAGACCAAATTCCTAACTAGGATTAGAAATGTTCAAAAATTCTTTGGACCCTTGGAATGCCACTTATTAAGGAAAGATCTGATTATCATTGATATTCTCATTCCATAGTGTAGATGAAATAAAAGTGGATAGACAACTCAATCCATAAGGGAACATGTTGGATCCCATTCCTAATGTTCTCCCAAACATGTTAGAATTAAACATAATCCCACTTTCAAATAAAAATGTCCCATTACCATAGCCTCTTCCTATTACTAATCATCTCCCTCTATAATATGTTTCCCATAATCAAAATATATTGTTAGGTTGTTGAGCTAAAAGCTTCAACTATTTGCAGACATGGAGGAGGTTGCTGAGTTCCAGAGAAACTGGCGTCAGCAGTGGAACCGACGTCAGTCAGGGGTGAACAGAAGGGCAACTGACATCGGTAGGAGTTGGTTGACGTCGGTCATCTCCATGCAGATAGGGACCGATGTCGGTCACCTATGCGGTTTTAGAACTATTCGTTGCACAAATAGTTAGTTTGTTGAACCAGTTTTTTGCATGTAAAGACTATTTTGAGTCTTGAGTTGCGTGTCTAATTATTGTAAATTAGAAGTCTAAGTTATTGTTTAGTATGGGATATATTTATAGACCCATTGGCATGTATTTTAATTATGAGCAAATAGAGGAAGGCAAGGTATATCCTTCTAATTGTAAGAACAGGTTGATCTGCAGGTTGTTGCAAGATCAGGGAGAAGTTCTACATGTGTAAGTAAGATCATTTGAGTTACAGGTTGTTGCAAGTTCATGGGAGATCTACTTGAAGTACTTTGAGTACTTGTGTACTGGTAGGGTTATTACTGACTGGTTGGAGGTGAACACTAATTCTGTGTTTGAGTTGTGTGTTGGGACCATTTTTGGTAGGAGAGTGAACTCTTGATTGAGAATTACTGGGAGCCCTTGAGGTGTGGGAAGCCTCACAGAGGTGGAAGAAGAATTGGCATCTTCTTTATTGTATTTTCTTTCTGGATGAGTATTAATACAAGTTTGTGTATTGTCTCTCATATTCTGTGTTATTTGTGAATTCTAGTTACTTGTTGCTTCTGGTTAATTCCACATGTTTAGTTGCTTATGCAAGGTAATCATATTATGCTCTTATTGAGGAGCAAGATCCTAACAAGTTGGAATCAGAGTTTGTTGTTCTAGATTCCTTATAATTGGTATCAGAGCTTTTGGTTGGGTTACTAATAGGTTGTATCAAATCTGGTTAGTGTGTGTTGATTACAGGTTACTCACAGGGGTTTCTGTTTGAGTGGGAGTATAGCAATGGCAGAAGAAAGTAAGCTACAAATGAAGAAGTTTAATGGCAAGAACTATCAATTATGGAGGATGTAGAGAATATTATCTATGGGTTGCATGCAAGCCCTTGGATATGAAGGATGAAGAATGGGAGGTTCTTGATCGGAAGGCTCTGGGAACTATAAGGTTGAGTCTTGCATCGTCTGTGATTTCCAACTTATCACAGGCTAAGACAATGGTAGAGTTGATGGAATCTTTTGAAAATTTATATGAAAAACCCTCAGCTTCGAATAAGGTATTTCTTATGAAGCAATTATTTAATTTTCAAATGTTGGAAGGTGGATCTGTACATAGTCATCTTATTGATTTCCATGGTTTGGTAAACTAGTTAAATTCAGTCAATATTGTTTTTGATGATGAAATTAAGGCTCTCTTAATATTATGCTCATTACTTGAAAGTTGGGAGAGTTTGGTAATGATAGTTAGTAATACTGCATCTACTTCAAAAATCTTAAAAGTGGATGATGTTGTGAGTGTAATCTTGAATGAAGAAATTTGCAGGAAAAGCACAGGTGAATCATCAGGGAAGGCTTTGAGTGTTGAAAGTAGGGGAAGGCAAAGAGAGAAGATCGAGCATGGGATATCAAGGTCAAAGATAGGTAGGAGATCCAAGTCTAGGTATGGCAGAATAACCTACTAGAAATGTGGAAAGCACGGGAATCTAAAGGGAGATTGCAGGTCAGATGAAGATCAGCATGAAGGACATGAAAAAGAAGTAGATGTTGGATATTTTGTTGCACAGGATGCTTTGGTATGTTCCTTGGATAAAGTAGAATCTTGGGTTTTAGATTCTCGTGCCTCTTTCCATGCATCCCCAAATAGGGAAATTTTTTCATGAATATATCCAGGGAGACTTTGGAGAAATTTATTTAGGGGATGGTAAGCCTTGTCAAATAGTTGGCAAAGGGAAAGTGAAGCTGAAATTGCAGACAGGTAACACATGGGTGTTGAAGGAGGTCATGCATGTCCCAGTCCTAAAGTGGAATTTGATTTTTTTTGGAAGTTTGGGTGATGAGGCTTGCACAGTAACTCTCACAGTGGACTCTTGGAAGGTTACCAAGGGTGCACTTGTTGTAGCAAGAGGTAAGAAAGTAGGTATGCTTTATCTATCTACTTGTATTACTGATTCTCCTTCTGGTTTATCTACTTTAGCTGTAGATTCAAAGATGTGGCTTAATAGGCTTGGTCACATGAATAAGAAGGGGATGCATGTTCTTGAGTCAAAGGGTATGCTTTCAGATTTGAAAATCATGGATTAAGATTTTTGTATGCAAAATAAGAAAGTAACGTTTCTTGAGGAATTCGATGTTCATGACAAGAATAGGAAAGCCTTGGTTTTCAAGGAAAAGATGATGGATAGAGATTAGCATAAGGGGATGAAGAATTCTAAGTAGAGCAAGGTTGATTTGTACAGGGTTTTGATCCAAAAGGAGCTCGTGGGTAAAGGTCATCGCTCACAAGTAAAACACAGAGACCGACGTCGGTTAGAAAATTGACGTCAGCATCCAGATAGGGACCAACATTGGCTATGTGTAGCTCGATGTCAGTGACTCTAGATAGATAAACACTGGTGTCAGTTAGGGGAACCGATGTCAGTGATGAGGTAGTCACATGGAACCAACATCAGTCGGGTGCAGACTAAGATGTGACTAGCATCAGTCACTGAGATGGATTTTGGGCAGACAGCAAGCTGTCAAGGAGTCTTAAGCACCCATATGGAGGACTAAAAGGGTAAGTAAGCCTCAAATTCATCATTTCCTTTCTTTACACTACTTGTTTCTCACTGATGGTCAAGAACTAAGAAGTTATTAAAGAAACAAAGCAGGTAGATCCAAGAAATAGTGGGAGCTTGGTATGGATGAGGAATGTGATTCCTTAGAGAATAACCAAACAAGATTTTTTGGTGGAGTTGCTAGCTGGAAGAAATCACTAAGAGACGAATGGATTTTTAGGATAAAGAAGAGCGGGAATGGATACATGAGACGGAAGGCCAAGGTATATGGTCTTGAGTAAGCTGCAGGACAATGGAGGTTTGACCATTGTGTTTCTCTTTACCAAGTTGGATAATATTAGCTACATTATCCTATTACTGTATTGTGTGCTTGTTGCAAGGTTGCACATATAGGGAGTTGTTGAACTAAAGGTAAAGTTAGTTTAGAGGTGTGTCATGAGGAATCTATGAGCAGCAAGATTCTTTGGCATGAGTATGTTCTAGAGACATGGAAGGTCACAGGTTGATTTTGTCTCCTATGGGAGCTGATGTGAAGAAGGTGTTGGCGGGGTTCAATATGTAGGATGTAGAACTGGTAAGCACACCAAGGGCTAGACAGTTCAAGCTGAGCTTAGAATAGTGTTCGAAATCACATGAGGTCTAGTGTAGACCTAAGTTTTCCCAAGCAGTGGGAGTTGTCATCAAGTTTGGAGCCAATCCGAGAAAGAAGCACTGGAGGGCAGTTCAATGGATTCTTAGGTATTTGAGAGGGACCAATAGCAGGTGCACATGCTATGCAAGGTCAATTTATTTTTTACATGGGTTTGTAGATGCGGATGTGGTAGGTGATTTAGATGATAGGAGTTGCACTACAGGGTTTGTTGTGGTGGTTGGTCTTCAAGGGTGATCTTGAAGAGGGATACAATGCCAAGAAATAAACTAGATGATGTACAGGTATAGGTATAGTTGTAGCTATTTATCTCCAAGTGGGAGATTGTTAGGTTGTGGAGCTAAAAGCTTCAACTATTTGTAGACATGGAGGAGGTTGCTGAGTTCTAGAGAAACCGGCGTCAGTAGCGCAACCGATGTCGGTCAGGGGTGAACAGAAGGGCAACCGACATCGGTAGGAGTCGGCCGACATCGGTCATCTCTAGGTAGATAGGGACTGACATCGGTAGCTTGTGCGGTTCTAGAACTATTCATTGCATGAACAGTTAGTTTGTTGAACTATTTGTTTGTATGTAAAGACTATTTTGAGTCTTGAGTTGTGTGTCTAATTATTGTAAATTAGAAGTCTAAGTTATTGTTTAGTATGAGATCTATTTATAGACCCATTGGCATGTATTGTAATTATGAGCAAATAGAGGAAGGCAAGGTAGATCTTTCTAATTGTAAGAACAGGTTGATCTGCAAGTTGTTGCAAGATCAGGGAGAAGTTCTACATGTGTAAGTAAGATCATTTGAGTTGCAGGTTGTTGCAAGTTCATGGGAGATCTACTTGAAGTACTTTAAGTACTTGTGTACTGGCAGGGTTATTACTGACTGGTTAGAGGTGAACACCAATTCTGTGTTTGAGTTGTGTGTTGGGACTATTTTTGGTAGGAGATTGAACTCTTGATTGAGAATTACTGGGAGCCCTTGAGGTGTGGGAAGCCTCACAGAGGTGGAAGAAGAAGTGGCATCTTCTTTATTGTATTTTCTTTTTGGATGAGTATTAATACAAGTTTGTGTATTGTCTCTCATATTCTGTGTTATTTGTGAATTCTAGTTACTTGTTGCTTCTGGTTAATTCTGCATGTTTAGTTGCTTATACAAGGTAATCATATTGTGCTCTTATTGAGGAGCAAGATCCTGACAAGTTGGAATCAGAGTTTGTTGTTCTAGATTCCTTACATATAAGATTTCAAAATTTTATTGGTAATGAATCTATGACTCGATATTATACTCAAGATTTAATTTCAATTGTAATGAGTAATATGAAAAACTCATCTCAATACCCAACCAAACATCAATTAGATGGAATCCAAAGAATGGTCTAGAGATTAAGTAATTATTTATTAAAAATTTAAAAATAGGTAGGTAGCTTCAGTAATGGAAATTATGCCCCTAATTTTAATTACCAATGTAATTATAGGCCCTTCAATAGAGTAGGTAAACAAGTTGAGTCATCATCCAAAAATTACCTAAGACCAATATCATAAAAATCGCCCTTCCTAACTAGTATCGTGTGCATAACATAGCCCAACATGGAGAACTTGACTATGTTGAGTTTTGTCAATATTTTGAGATTGTTCAAAATTAAATAGAATAATATGAGGTTTTCCCAAATTAATATAATAATTCAACTTATTTTGATGCTCCTAGTTTATCAAAATCCCATAATACAGCCATGGTTTTAGTGACTTTAAACTTTCCTAATGTATAAGACAAGAAACCTAAAGAGAATTATAATGGCATCCAAGATTTCCAATAATACCAAAGTGTAAATTTTACTCTTATGAATATATCACATCAAATTTTGACTACTTCAACTCCACTAGACAATATTACTACACTTCATTATCCTGAAGCTAGAAATGATCCACCTCAAATAAAGTCAAGTGATAATTAGCCTTACACTGGAAAAACAATTTATAACACTAAGGGGATATGATGTAAATAAAGATAATATAACCCTTCATTAATTTTCACAAATCACTAAACTAAGGGATTTATTTCTTAAGTCTCTTATTGACAAGAGTAGTGAACCCAAACATAAAGTTGCTACTAATACCAATGTTGTAATCCATAAAACTAGAATTTAAATTCCACCCTTTATATTAAGAGTCTAAATCTTTGGTAAAAATATGAACAATTGATTTGTTTATTTTGGTGCCTCATAAAATCTTATACCTATAAGGATTTGTAAGAAGTTTGGAATGGTTCTTTTAAAATTAGATAAAATGTTAGTTCAGTTAGACAAGTTTGAAGTCAAGCTTGTAGGAGAGTTACAAGATGAAACAAGAGAGAAATAGTTCATAGATATTTAAGTTTGTGAATTTACAAAAGCATATGACATTTTAATAAGTATGCATTGGTCTAGATCACTCAATGGTTATATGGCAATAGATTTTGTAGAGTAAACATTTTACTCTATGTTGCATTCTAATTTTCAGTTGTGCACTACAGATTTTGTTCCCGCATACCTTGGTTGTGACGGCAAAATTTTGAAATAGAGCATGGGCTTAATTCATTTGATTCATTTTCTATCTAAGTGTCAAAGAGCAGTGGAAGCTACCAAGTGGCCTCATCTGAACGTGGGTTTTTTTCCCTTTTTGATC
The DNA here is from genome assembly GCA_037957365.1 of Torreya grandis. Taxonomy (NCBI): domain Eukaryota; kingdom Viridiplantae; phylum Streptophyta; class Pinopsida; order Cupressales; family Taxaceae; genus Torreya; species Torreya grandis. The sequence goes on along the minus strand of JARHVA010004843.1, from coordinate 1,034,935 downwards.
CTTTTGTTTCATTTTTGCCCAAGTGTTGAATTCGAGTAGAAGCCGCCAAGTGTTGCTTTCTGAGATACGGAACCCACCAAGTGGCATCATTCAAGGCACCTTTCATAACTTTCAAGAGGGCCATAGAATGTGCCACATATCCAATAGCAACTTAGCAGAATGCACCATGTGTCAGCATCCATGTTCCTTTTCAACACCCGCATTTCATCTATTTTTTCAGCAAAAGGTTTCAACAAGCTAAGTATAAGGATCAGGCGAAAAGTGCCAAGTGGCAATCATAGAAGGCTCTGGACTACTTTTTTAGAAGAATGCAGAAGTCACCATGTGTCAGCATCTGAGAGACAGTCGGTCCAATGCCTTGGTTCAACATTTTTGGTTCAATACCTTGGTTAATATGTAAATGGCACACAACATTGAACCATTGAACCATTTTTTGGTTCAATCGGTCGGTTCAATGGCTTGGTTTATCAGGTAGTTCAAAGGAGTGTCCCAAAAACCAAAGGGGTCAAGCACCCTTCCGTAAGGTAGTAAGGCATTGTTTCATTTTTTTTTAAGTGCCAAAGATAAGTGGAGGCTGCCAAGTATCACTTTCTGAGCCCCTTTCTACTCCATTCCTAGAAGAAGCGAAAGCTGCCACATATCCTTAGCAAGAGCTGTGGAATATGCCATGTATCTTCCTAGAAGCTATAGAAGCCTCCACATGTCAACATCTGAGAGATCATCTTTGAGTTTCATTACTGAATAAAGATTGTGGTGGGTCCCTGGTTTTATTTCAAATGTCTATAGAAGCTGCCAAGTGTCACCATCCATAGGAGCCTAACATGCATCCTGAATATTTCTAACAAGCATAGCTAAAGAGCAAGTGGAGATTTACACGTGTCCTTTGTAGAAGACAAGCAAAGATTGCCACATGCATCCTTCCCCCTTTTAAAGGTTGCTCGAGCAGGGAATGTGGTGAGTCTTATTTTTTTGAAATTGCTAAGTATCAAAAGAAGTGGATTGCAATAAGTGTCAAAGGCAGAGTGTTCTTGAGCAGGATATAGGGAAAGCAGAAAGTGCCATGTGTCTTCAATAAACCAAGTGGAAAGCACCATGTGTCATCCTCCGGTATCTCCTACGAAATAAGATCTTCAAGGAATTGACTAAGTGACCTCTTCTATTTCAATAGAATAAAGGGTCCTATATAGACACTACCAGCTCAGTTAGAGTTTAGTTTGGGCCGTAGATTTGGGAATGCATGATCAATCTGGAGGGAAACTCAGCAGGAGTTATTTCTAGTAAATGGAACAGTTCACTGAGTAGATTTTTGGGGTTGGTAAACATTGACGCTGTCTACTTGTCCCCTGTGAGATAAAGGCAGAATAGGATTGTGTAGGAAAAGAGGTGATGGAATGAGAAATCTGAGGCTATAAAGAGGAGTACAGGGATCACCAAAAGGCATCATCATCAGAGAAGAAGATATGAAAAGAGATAATTTTTGAATATAGAATTATTGTAACAAGTTTTAGAATTTTTAGAGTTGTGGCTAAGTAATATCATTTGCTTTTGTCTCGTTTTCTTGAGTTGAAAGGTTTATATGATTGTATGTGTTTCTACTCCTTTTATATGACTGGAAGATTCAAATAAAGAAATTGAACCTTATGCCTTTGTTGATATTATCTGTGTCATTTGCAAAAGTAGTCTAGACTATAGATTTTCTAGAACTATGATTAGGAATGTCATTTGCTTTTGTCTCATTTTCTTGAGTTGGAAGGTTTACATAATTGTACATGTTTCTGTGCCTCTTATGTGATCATAAAATTCAATTAAGAAGATTGAACCCTATGCCTTTGTTGACATTTTTATATTTCAGCAAAAGAAGTTTATGCTGTGAGCCTCTATTTCTATTATTTCAATCTTTTACATGGATCATGCACTTGTTTGCTCTTAAATGTAAATGAATCCTACATATAGTTTCACTGTGCTCAGGATTAAGGTCAAATTACATTCAGGCACATCGCCATAGTTAGATTTTCTTTCTTTGCATTTACGTTTCTATTTAAATTCCCATCCCTTTTCCTCCAACACTTGATATAAAGAAGAGACCAGCTTCTTAAAAATCTGGAGGTTGTTTCAAGTTGCATGTCCCACATCTTGAAACTTCCCATTGTTGGTGTCTGAAACAAAGCACAATTTTAAACATCAACAGTTTTTGGCACGCCCGGTGGGACTAGTCTTGAAGTTTCTTTCAAGACCGTATGAACCAGAGAGCTAGAAAGAGTCAGAGCTGTGGACCAATCACTAGATCACAATTTGCTACAAATCCAGGTATTATTTTTCCACCTTTGGTAACAATTCCAATGAGAAGAGCTAACTAGTTTGTACCAATACTAAATATGGGAGCCCCTATACCCCCAAGAAATTATGCAAGCTGGAACACTGGTAGTCCCTTAATCCTCCCAACACCACCAGCTATTTGGGATACTATCCCAATAAATGCCCTAAATGCTCTACCCAAATTCAGTGGGCAAGACTCTAAAACACCTACGGAACATCTTCAAGATGTATCGAATGTCTATGTTATACATGTTGTCACACAGCAAAATGTGGCCATAAGATTATTAGCAACTTCTTTTAAAGGGAAGGCTCTAGAATGGTATTGGTCTTTGACCCCAAATACCATATCTACATGGGATCAACTAGGAGATCTATTCTTTGAAAGAATTGTAGAGAAGGGTGATAAGTCTTCTTTGTTATAGTAGTTAATCACCATTCAAAGGGCACCACAGGAAGCCATGACTGACTTCAACTCTAGATTTCAAAAGACTTGGGATAGAATCCCTGCTACAGCTAGACCCTTATTAGGTATGGCCATAGTGTTTTATCTCAAGGATTTTAATTTAGATATATTTATTATTATTCAGTCACTTGGAGGACACACTTTGCTAGAGGCTTATGAATATGCAGTCAGAGCTGAGAATCATTTAATAGATGCTAGAAAGTTACCTCCAAGGCCTCTCATGCCCATGTTCCCACAAATTTCCTTGCCATTACCTTAATAAGTTCCTAAATCTGTAAGCCCACCTGTGTCTATGTACACTTACCCTCAACCATCTGTGAAAGAACCTATCTCTGCTCAGTCATCTGAGATGGATGACATCAAGAATATCCTAAAGACATTTTCCAATGAGTTGATCAATATAAAAAGATAGCAGAATACTTTCTCCAAGCCTCCTTATCAAGGCTATCAAGGAAATAGATTTTCATCCCAACCAAACCAATATAAGGGTCCTCCAAGACAAACTAACCATCAGCTAGTGAATCAATTGGTTGCAATCCCCACACCCTCACAGACTATTCCTCCCAACTCAAATAGAGAGATGGTTCCAGGGAAAAATAATTATGTGGATGATATTAATGCTTGGTGTTTCCCTTACAATAATGCTCATACACCTAGAGATTTTCCTAGGGGTAATCTACAACAAAGGGTGGCAGAGCAAAGAAGAATGGATGGTCAGATCACAAGTTCCAGTGATAATCAAGCCTACCAGTCTCCTGGTATGCAAAATTCAATCCTAGTGGCTCAGATGCAAGAAATGTCCTTGCAACAAGAGGAAGAAATAGCCTCAGAACATGCTTTATTCTCATGGGTTGAAGATGAAGAATTAGTTTTCTTGAATGAAGCATCTACCTCCCAAAGACCAGTAGTGCAATCTGATTATTACACCAGATCAAAGAGGAGAATAGTGGAATAGCCTAAGATTGTAAATGGTCAAGTCATGAATAATCCTCCATCTCAAGGACAAAAAAACACTGATATCAGACAAGAAGTGCCTCAACCGGTGCAAGATCAAGGGACTCCTGCCCAAACTTAGGAAAAAACAAGATATCCTTATGTTCAAAAAACTCAGTCTTTGGGACTGATAAATGTAGTGGATCAATTAAAGAAGACTCTAGAATAAGTATCGATATGGGATATATTGGCTATTCCTAAACAAAAGACACTACTACAAGAAGCTCTGTAAAGCCAAGCAGTGCCTAAAGGTACTGTCACCAAAGAAGGACTTGCTGGAAAAGAAAAGCTCAAAGATACGGTTCCTCCAAAGACAACAACCTTTGTGAATGCTGCAACACAAGTAAGTAAATCCAAACCAGAGCCTTTCTATTTGACTTTGATAGTTGGAAAGAAACTCTTGCATAATGCATTGATAGATTCAGGAGCTAGTACTACAATGATGCCAAAGCAAATAGCTGATGCTTTGAAAATAAAATATGAACCCCTTACAAAATGAGTTATGCAACTAGATGGCAAAATAGTACAAACAATAGGGAGAATTAAACAACTCCCATTGTAGCTATATACTTGTCCCAATATAATTGTCAACCAAGATGTAGTTTTCATAGATATACCTCATATTTTTAGTTTATGTTTATCCAGAGAATTTACAACAAAAATAGGAGGATATATGTCTCTTGACTGGTCTCACCTCATCCTAAGAACCAGATATGGTTTGAAGATGAAAATTTTATTTGAACCACTATCAAAAGACCATATCACCAATGAACCAACAACAAGATTAGAGGTAGATCATGCTATGTTAAATAAGGAAGAAAGGATTTTTGTTGAAGAGCTAGGTGATTGGATGGAGCATGATCAAGAAGAAGAAAACAACCAGTTGTTGGCTATGATGCATAGCGACCCATATGGGAACTATGAATCTACTGGTCTGGGCACATATGTCATTGTTGATGAGGACCAGGCAATCCTAAATGTTATAAGGGAAGAGGCAGCAACTACTCAAGTTTCAGAGATCTGGACCTTGAATTTTGATGGGGATAGAAGTAAACATGGTGCTGGAGTAGTAATTTGTGTTACTGCTCCAAATGGTGATACAATTTTAAGGGTTATCCGATTCCAATTTACTTGCACTAATAATGATGTTGAGTATGAATCTTTTGTACATGGGCTCTTGTTAGCTAAGAAAAAAGGAATAAAGAGTCTAAAAGTAAAAGGAGATTTAGAATTAGTAGTAAAGCAAATTAGAGAAAAGGTAGCAGCCAAAAATGTGAGAATGAGATCCTACAGACATAAGATTTGGGATTTGATAAAAGATTTTGAAGCTTTCAATATCGAGATAGTCCCTAGAAGTCAAAACTCTAAAGCTGATAAGATGGCCTAGATTGGCTCACAGTTTGATCCAGCAACTGGCCTATTAATTAACAATGAGTTAGTAAAAGTTATAGTGAGGCCGACCATTCCAAACAATGATGAGAATTGGCAAGTATTTGAAAATGATTCTCAGGTACTCTCATTCTTACAACAATCAAATGAGTTTGCCGATCAGTTGCAAACCAAAATTGAAGAGGCATATGGTGATCAGATTATAAAATTGAGAACTAATAAGCTCCCCAAGGGCTTGATCACCTTAGAAAACTTGTTTGAGCCAGAGGATGTAATCCTCGAAAAGAGAAGGTTCGAAGTAGACAAAGTAGACTATTCTGAAATAGAGGTGAGTGATGGGAAAAGGCTAAAAGTTAGAAAGTTTGGAACTCAAGAAGAGAAGGAAAGATTGATTGGATTGTGCAAGAAATATGATAGATTCATAGCTTGGAGCTATGAAGACCTTCATGGATACAATAGAGACATTATCCAACACACAATAGAACTGACTGAAGGGTTTAAGCCCATCAGACAGAAACAAAGGCCAATAAATCCAAGGATTGAGCCTCTAATGGTAGATGAGTTGTAGAAACTTTTAGATTCTAAAATAATATTTCCAATCAAGCACTCAACCTGGGTATCAAATCTAGTACCAGTTAGGAAAAAGAATGGAAATGTAAGACTATGTGTAGATTTCAGAGATCTAAATAAAGCATCTCTGAAAGACCACTATCCTTTGCCCTCCATGGAACAAATTCTACAAACTATGGCTAGATTAGAGAGATTTTCTTTACTAGATGGTTTCTCTAGATATAATCAAATTTGGTTGGCTGATGAAGATCAGTACAAAACTATTTTTACTACCAAATGGGGAACATTTGCATATGCTAAGATGCCATTTGGTCTGTCAAATGCAGGAGCCACCTTTTAAAGAGCTATGGATGTAGCCTTTGGGGAGCTCATAAATAGGATCATCCTAGTCTATCTGGATGACCTCACTATTTTTTCAAAAAATGTTGATGATCATTTTGATCATTTAGAATTTGTCTTCAAGAAATGTCAGGATTTTGGGATATCACTAAATCCCAAGAAATGCATCTTTGTTGTACCTCAAGGCAAATTGTTGGGACATATAGTATCTAAAGAAGGAGTTTCCATAGATCCTGAGAGAATTTTAGTTATAATAAACCTACCTCTTCTAGTGAATAAAAAGGCAATTCAGTCCTTTTTAGGGAAGATTAATTTTGTCAGCATGTTCATATCTGATTTTGTAGGCTTGGTAAGACCAGTGAAACTCTTGCTAAAGAAAGACCTAATTTTCAAATGGACTATAGAAGGAAGGCAAGCCTTTGAAGAGGTCAAAAAGGCTATCTCAATGGCCCCAGTGCTTAAAACCCTAATTTTTTTCAAACCTTTTGTAATGTATGTCTATGGAGGAGAATTAAGTATTGTTGTTGTCTTGACACAAAATGATGATAGGCTAGAGGGAGAACACCCAATAACCTTTTTCTTAGGAACACTCAGGGATTATGAAACTAGGTACAACTTTGTAGAGAGACAAGTATATGCCATGGTAAAATCCCTTAAGAAATTCAGGCATATGGTATCAAGAAGCAAAATCTTGATACTTGTAGCTCACCCAAGTGTTAGAGAATACATCATGGAGGGAGAAATCATTAAAAAAAGAGCCAACTGGATCACTAAGATCCTTGAATATGATGTAGAGGTCAGACCCACCAAGTTAGTTAGAGGCAGGGGTTTGTGCCAATATATGACCCAAGAGCTTGAAAAGATGTTACCTGAGGAGGCAAATTTAGAAAGAGAGATGGAGATGATGTTAAAGATACATGAGGTTGATCAGGAATCCTGGGTCACAAGCAGGATTCATTTTATGAAAAATGGAATTCATCCAAGAGAACTCCCTCAAGATAAGAGGAGATATTATAGGATATAAGGATTTCATTTTGTTTTAATTGAACAAGTCCTTTTCAGAATAAATTTTGATGGAAAATTGTTAAGATGTGTAGAGCAGGCTGAGGCTAAGAGAATACTACACAAAATGCATCATGGAATATTAGGGGGGCATTTTTCTACAAAGACCATAGCCATAAAGATAAGTGAGGTAGGATATTTGTGGCCTACTTTATTTTTAGATTGTTATCAGTTGGTTAAAAAATGTCAATCTTGCCAATATTATATGGGGATGAGGAGGAATGCAACCATGCCCCTAAGTCCTATAATTGTGGATGAACCTTTTGCTCAATGGGGTCTTGACTTCATTGGAATGATAAATCTAGTATCTAGTATGGGTCACAAATGGATATTAACTGCCATAGACTATTTCACCTGATGGATTGAGGTAGTCCCACTTAAGGAAGCAACAGAGAATGTGATCCTAGATTTTTTAGGGAGTATCACTACTCGCTTTGGGGCTCCTCACACCATAATTTCAGATAATGCCAAAGCATTCTTGGGGTCTAAAGTATCTAAATTTGCCTTGAAACATGGAGTATAACTGAAAACTTCATCTAAATATTACCCTCAAGGTAATGGTCTAGTAGAATTGACCAACAAGAACTTGATAAGACTCATCAAAAGAGTAGGGGCTGATCATCACAAAGAGTGGCATAAAGTGCTTAATCTAGCACTATGGGCTGAAAAAATCATGCCTAAATAGGTGATCAAAATGTCCCCATATTAATTGGTATATGGAAAGTCTATTGTAATCCCCCTAAACATGGAAATCCTTGCTCTCCAGCTGATCAAACAAATTGAAATTGAAGAAAATGGCCCCATGCAAGTCAGACTTGCAAAAATTTTGGAAGTTCAAGAAAAGAGGGATACAACACATGTTTCATTGATTAAGCATCAGGGAATGGTTAAAGACTATTTTGATAAAAGGACTTCAAATCCTCATTTTGAAGTAGGATCGATTGTTTTGAAAAGGGATGCAAGAGTCGCCAAGCCAAGTCAGCATACGAAATTTGAAGCATTATGGACTGGCTCGTATAAAATTTGCGTGTGCAAGCAGAAGAATTCATTCGAGCTGGAATCAATGGAAGGGGAACTTGAATAGATTTCTATAAATGGAATCTATTTAAATAATTTCAATTAACTTGGGTCTCTAATGTATTATAGTTAGATAGTTTCCCATTCCCGCATTGTTTTTTTTTCTGTTGTGGTTTTCTCACTTTTCTTTTAAATAAGTGTTTTAAACATAGAGTCGGTGGCTCAAACAGTTTTCAAAAATATTCAAATTTTTGAAGCATTGAATGCTTCCCAAACCTTTTAAGATCTCTAAGGTACCTTGTGCCGTAACATGCCTAACGTGTCCATCTCGTTGCCCCTAGAAGATTGAGTAGGATCTGCTAACGGCTATCCAAATTTAATGAATTTTGAAACTTGAAAGGTCCATAAATACCATTTAACAAGAGTTAAAGTTTACCAACTCTCAAGCATTCCTGTATCTATGATAAAATATCTTGCTACTTGTAACTATTTTTTTAGTGCCTAGTAAATTTGCTTTAGCGAGAGTGTTTCTATTTGCAAAGGGTTCATACCAGTTACCACAGAGAGGACATAGAGATGGAAGGAGCATCATCTTCACAACAAGGAGCTGGGATTTATGAATCCTTTGATAGGTTTTTGGCAAGTAAGTCATATGCTTTAGCTATTGCACAACCGTTGAAATCCTATCCAAGGACCAGAATTCTAGAGGTTGGTTAGGCTAGTGACCCAGCAAAAGTTAAGGATTATGCAGATGGAATCATGGACCCAATCTTTCAAAGAGCCAGTAGCAAGAACCTTAGAGAAGGGGCACATCAAAGGTGCCTTTAGAGGGCCAGAGAAAGGTAGTATGAGACATTCACCATGTGGATATGGACCTCATAATTGGCACAGTTCCTTGTCCCAGCTATGCATCCATGCCCTGACTTGGTTGGATTATGCACAAACTGGCTACATGCACCCTCATGCACCATTCAGTAGGGTCCTTTCATGGTGAAAATCACACCATAGGCCATCAAAGATATGTTATCTCTACACCATGATGCTACAATAACATTTCCCACTATTGCTAAAATGCAAAGGATGTGGGTTAATATCAATACCCAATTAAGGTTCTTAAGAACCAAATTGCAAATGAGCGATGACAACACTACTATGCCCACACTCCCTATATAAGAGGACATTTCACACAAGTCAGCCAAGATGCACTATCCATGATGGCTTTCATCTTCAACATGAAAGATGATATGGTAGTTTACGCAGAGCAAATGGCTATTCTCTTGAGGTTGAAGACCGTCAATAAGACCCAAGAATATCGGCTTGACTTTTCAGAGCAAATTGTTTTTTCAATGGTGGAGCAACTAGCCTAGTTAGAATCTAAAGGAGTATTCAGGTACTCTTCTTATTTGTTTCACCTCATGCTATACTAGAACACCAACCTCTTCACCCAACATATGCATCTAGACATGTATGGCCCAAGTTTTGACCCCCAAAGGACCATTCCTATGTTTGCATGGACACATGTTTTATCAAGGACCAGTGACCCATATGATTTTTGATAACTATTTGTTACCCCTACTCTTTGCCACCTCTTCCTCAAACCATTCATGAATAGATTATTTCCTAGTGTTTTGAACCTCATGCCAGTTGCCCAATTTCATGTGACTTCTACTTTGGATCCCACCATACAATTCTAAGAGTTCATGGTTTTTGTGGGGAACCAATGTTGCTACCAAAGATTCTAACTCTTAGGTTAGCATTTTTAGAGGTCACTAGGCAAGTCTTAGTGGTAGACAATGATTATGGATCTGGGAAATGGAAGAAGAAGATGTATGATCTCCCGTGGATGGCAGATAACATAGTTTTAGAAACTAGGGATGCAAAAAATTTGTTGCTTCGAAAGCTAGCCTTTCTGGGGTTCTTATTGGTTGAAAACAAATGGGTATGTGACCTAACTAGTTAGATAACTTCCTGGATAAGGACTAACAGGGTTGAAACTAGGATCACACATGAGGACTTCCCTTTTTGGGAGACTAGGAGAAACCCCATAGAAGATGCTCCTAATTTTTATGTTAAATTAATAGATTTACCCCCTCTAAAAAATAGACCATGGGAAACTTTCTATGTTAAGCAGAGGGATTATGATCCCAAAGTTAGAATAACTTCTAGCTTGAGAATAGCATTGAAGAATAAAGATTGGGATGTGGAGAAGATAGAAGCCTATTGGAAGTATAGGCAGGAAATTTCTCAAACCACCTATTCTTTCGAGAACGTGGACATAGATGAGAGATGGGAAGAATTATGGGATGAGTGCCATCTCTCACCTGCATCTAACCCAAAGACAACTGAGTTTCCAACATGGGGTATAGAGCAGGAAGCCAGGCCAAGCCAAGAGCCACAAACCTTAGAACAAACTACAGCTACAGTAACTATGTTAGTGTGGCCCCAACCTCTTAACATCTTGGAGAAACAAAAGAGTGTGGTTCATTCACCACTAAAAGCTTCCCCATCATCAAAAGTCATTGAAGTTCCTAGTTCTCCACAAGCATCACCGACATCAGTAGCAGATGTGGAAGGAGAGAGAACACAGCCTAAAGAGGAGACACCTAAGAAACAAAGGAGGGTGCAGTTTTAGTTGGCAATGGAAGAGGAGACAGACACCCAATAGTGCCAATTACAGAGTGCCAAAATTTCTCCTTAGGTAAGTATCATTCCTCCTCCTCCTTCTCAGTCTATTTCTTTTCTTGTTGGCATGATGATTTGATCTAGTCAGATGACATCCTCTGCCACTTTTGCCATTCCCATCTCTCACCTCACCCCACCTGTGCCACCTCAGGCTTTAACATTACCCCAATTCTCCCCCTTTATTCCCAAAAAGACTCCCCCTCAGATCACCCATAACCAACCACTGGCTATCAATATGGCCCACCACAGGGATATCCTTTATAGGAGGACACATCACATCCCCTTCCACCTTTTAGACACAGGATGATGCTACTAAGAAGGCAAGAGAAGCTCAAAGGGAGAAGAAGAAGACTAAAGAAAATAAAGCTTTGGCTGCCCCACATCTGCAATCACAATTTGACCCCATTCAATAGCAACTGACAGTGACCCATTTGTCACCCAACGTCATCAAGCCAAGTGAGCAGATGTAACCTAAGGACTACACAATGAATGCAGTGGCCATTGATATGTCTGTTTTCAAGCCCCATGATAGAGTTGAGTTGTTGACTGAGTCCAATTCTATAGTCATAGAAGACTACTTGAAAATGTCAAGAAGGCTACAGAAGATGGAGGATGATTTGGCCAAGGAAAAGGCAAACTATAACAGTTTGACCGAAGAAATCAATAAGAAAGATAATGAAATAGCAAGTCTGAATAAACAGTTGCAAGATACTATTTCTCTTCAGATTCACTGGGTAGTCTAGGCCCAAAATGATTATTTAAAGGCAGAGCTCACGTAGATAAAGGCTATGGTGGGGACCTTGAGGAATGAAAAAGTAGAATGGCAATAAAAGCTGTTGGGTGAAAAAAATAATACTACAGCTTTTCAAGCCCAGTTCTAAGTAGAGCAATAGAGAGTAGCATAACTAACACTAGAGTTGGCTAATAAGCCAAAGAGTGTCAGAGTGATAAAACTAGTAAAGGAGCTCTATGAATCCATGTGGAAAAGAATCTCCTCAGAGATTATACAGCTCAGGCCTTCTCTCACCTTCCTATTAAATGCATAGAAATTGTGTGAGAAGATGGGGGATTCAGTGGAAAACACTCTGACTATAGTTTTTGATAGAGTAACAGACTCTCAGACATTACTACAGAAGCTCTATGATGTAATAGATGTGACATTAGCAGCTGCAAGAATCATTGATAGAATGGTCACTGCAAAGAGAGTCAATGAGGTTCTCAATTGCAATTCCATAGCCAACAATTGCAAAGAGCTCCTCGAAATCATGAAAGAAGGCATCAGCGAGATGAAGCAACATATTGAAGATCTAATGTGATTGGGCCTTCCTTCTCCATTTCCTGATGATAGCATGGTGCTAATGGTTGATCAAATTGAACCAATGTTATTGGCCAAACAGAATGATCAAATAGTTCTTCAAAACTTATGGGATGATTCTTTAGTCTCAGAAGTGGAAGCTGCTCTGGTTCCTATTTCCCAACTCAAATTCAAGTTGAAGGCTACAGTTCAGATTTTGCAAAAAAATTCACACAAGGATATTATTAACCTTGATTTATCCTTCACTAAATTGCTGAACAAGCAAGGGTTATCTGACCATGAATGGTCCACCTACCAAATAGCACTTTTAAAGCTATGAATTTTGCAATTTTGATAGAGTGGGAGTTGTGTTTCTTTTTGAGTAGGCTCAAAAGTCCTGGGGGTCACTAGTAACTGTAGATTAAAAATTTTACTCTACATTGCATTTTGATTTTTGATTATGCATTGTAGATTTTGATCCTACATACCTTGGTTTTGATGGCAAAATTTTGAAACAAAGCATGGGCTTAATCAATTTGATTCATTTTCCATCTAAGTGTTGAAGTGCAGTGGAAGCTACCAAGTGGCATCATTCAAATGGAAGTTCTTTTTCCCTTTTTGATCTTTTTGTTTCATTTTTTCCTAAGTGTTGAATTTGAGCAAAAGCCACCAAGTGTTACTTTCTGAGATATGGAACCGGCCAAGTGGCATCATCCGAGGCACCTTTCAAAACTTTCAAGAGGACCACAGAATGTGCCACATATCCAATAACAACTCAACAGAATGCACCATGTGTCAGCATCTGTGTTCCTTTTCTACACCTACATTTCATCTTTTTTTTGGCAAAAGGTTTCAACAAGTTAAGCATAAGGATTAGGTAGAAAGTGCCAAGTGGCAATCATGAAAGGCTCTACACTAGTTTTCTAGAAGAATGTGGAAGTCACCATGTGTCAACATCTGAGAGACAGTCGGTCCAATGCCTTGGTTCAACATTTTTGGTTCAATACCTTGGTTAATGTGTAAATAGTGCATAGCATTGAACCATTGAACCATTGAACCATTTTTTGGTTCAATCGGTCAGTTCAACGGCTTGGTTCATCGAGCAGTTTAAAGGAGTGTCCCAAAAACTAAAGGGGTCAAGCACCCTTCTGGAAGGCAGTAAGGCATTATTTCATTTTTGTTTAAGTGCCGAAGACAAGCAAAGGCTACCAAGTGTTACTTTCTAATCCCCTTTCTACTTCATTCCTAGAAGAAGTGGAAGCCACCACATATCCTTAGCAAGAGTAGTGAAAGATGCCACATATCTTCCCAAAAGCCATGGAAGCCTCCACATGTTGACATCTGAGAGATCATCTTTGAGTTTCATTGATGAATAAAGATTGTGGTGGGTCCCTAGTTTTATTTCAAAGGTCTGTAGAAGCCGTAAAGTGTCACCATCCGTAAGAGCCTAACATGCATCCCAAATATTTCTAACAAGCATAGCTAAAGAGCAAGCAGAGATTGCCACGTGACCTTTGTAAAAGACAAGCGAAGACTGCCACATGCATCCTTCCCCATTTTAAAGGTTGCTCGGGCAAGGAATGCAGTGAGTCTTATTTTGTTTAAATTGCTAAGTATCAAAAGAAGTAGATTGTGACAAGTGTCAAAGGCGGAGTGTTCCTAAGCAGGATATAGGGAAAGCAGAAAGTGTCGCGTGTCTTCGATAAACCAAGAAAAAAGTGCCAAGTGTCATCCTCTGGTATCTCCTTAGAAATAAGAAGATCTTTAGGGAATTGACTAAGTGACCTCTTCCATTTCAACAGAATATAGGGTCCTATATAGACACTACCAGCTCAGTTAGAGTTCAGTTTGGGCCATAGATTTGGGAACACATGATCAATCTAGAGGGAAACTTGATAGGAATTATTTCCAGTAGATGGAACAGTTCATCCAGTAGATTTTTGGGGCTGGCAAACATTGAAAGTGTCATCTTTTTGTCCCCTATGAGATAAAGGTAGAATAGGATTGCACAGGAAAAGAGGTGATGGAATGAGAAATCTGAGGCTATAAAGAGGAGTGCAGGGATCACCAAAAAGGCATCATCATCAGATAAGAAGATACAAAAAGAGAGAATTTTTGAATATAGAATTATTATAACAAGTTTTAGACTTTCTAGAGCTATGGCTAAGTAATATCATTTGCTTTTGTCTCATTTTCTTGAGTTGAAAGGTTTATATGATATACATGTTTCTGCACCTTTTGTATGACTCGAATATTCAAATAAGGAAATTAAACCCTATGCCTTTGTTGATATTATCTGTATCATTTTCAAAATTAGTCTAGACTGTATATTTTCTAGAACTGTGATTAGGAATGTCATTTGCTTTTGTTTCATTTTCTTGAGTTGGATGGTTTACATAACTATACGTGTTTCTGTGCCTCTTATGTGATCAAAAAATTAAATTAAGAAGATTGAACCCTATGCCTTTGTTGACATTTTCATATTTTAGCAAAAGAAGTCTATGATGTGAGCCTCTATTTCTATTATTTCAATCTTTTACATGGATCATGCACTTGTTTTCTCTTAAATGTAAATGAATCCTACATATAATTTCACTATGATCACGATTAAGGTTGAATTACATTTAGGCACATCGCCATAGTTAGATTTTATTTCTTTGCATTTGTTTTCTATTTTAAATCCCATCCCTTTTCCCCTAACACTTGCTATAAAGAAGATACTAGCTTCTTAAAAATCTGGAGGTTGTTTCAAGTCGCATGTCCCACATCTTGAAACTTCCCATTGTTGGTGTCTAAAACAAAGCGCAATTTTAAACATCAACAGATTTGTCCCATATGTGTCCATGGAGAGTAGTAGTAAATCAGATGAGAATTGATAGAGAGCAACACATGAAGTTGATTATTATATAATACAATGATGTCAATGAACAAGTTAATTTTACTTCCACAGATCCAAGTGTCTATACTCTGATTACCAAACCAACAAAGATGAAATATCTTGAATATGATAAAAATTTAGGTATATGGTCTTTGTATTTTGATAGAGGATGCTCTAAACAATGATTTGGAGTAGGTATTGTACTTATTTATGCATATAATAAAATGTATATAGCATCATATAGATTAAAATTATCATGTACAAATAACATGGTAGAATATGAATCTTTAATTTTGAAATTATAGTTTGTAACTAGGTATGATGTTCATTAATTAAAATTTTATGGTGACTCTAAATTAGTCACCAATTAGGTAAGAAATAAGTTTTAGTGTAATCTCTATTATTTCAAAAGGTATAAAAATTGATCTTGTGACCTAATTGAGTCATTCAATTCTTTCAACATTTTTTTCCTAAAACTAATAATGTCATGGCATATTCACAAGCCATTTCCACTTCTAACCTCATGCCATCAGATAATACTGATTTTTAAAAATGTGGAACTAGTTTCATGTTCATCTATACCTAATAATGTGAATAATTTTTAAGTGTTTGAAGATGATAAATAGATTTTATATTTCCTTTATAATTCTAAATATTTTGACATGTAGGTGATTGATGAAGATGAAAGGTGTGATTTGAACAAATAACATTGTGATGTTAATGGAATGTTGAGCCTTAAATATAATCAGATTCTAAAGGGAATGATATTATTATAAATATTATTTGACTTATAGAAGCCTATAACTAGACTTAAAAATACCATCCATCCATTATAATAAAAAATTGTGACTTATTAACATAGGGATTCCTTATCAACCTCAAAACATCAATGTAGGACATGAATACAACAACAAAGAATGGATGAAAATAATGTTGATATGATACAAATATGTCATTTCATGGACATATAGAGACCCAAAGGTGTTTGATCCCAACATCAAGACACATAATATTCCTTTAAAACATGATCCAAGACCATTAAAATAGTTCCAAAGACCAGTCAATCATGTTCTTCATCTGCTTATCTAAAAAATAAGTTTAAAATTTACTATCATCTGGCATAATAGTTTTATTACACAATTCAACATGGGTGTCTAGTCTAGTGTTGATTATATAGAAGAACATATATATTTATATTTGTGTAGATTTAAAGTACTTTAATCAAGATTCAGACAAGGATAACTATCCTTTGCCATATCTAGATGAAGTCATTCAATAATTCAATGGGTCTAAGATGATGTCTTTCTTAGATGGATTATTAGGTTAAAATAAAATTTTAGTTAACAAAAAAGACATATCTAAGACAACTTTCACCATAAAATGGGTAAATTTTACTTGTAAAAAGATGCCTTTTGGTTTGATCAATGTTGGCACCACATTCTAAAGAGCTATGGACATTGAATTTAAATTATTGATTGGTAGTTTCATTATTTTTTTACATGGATGATTTAATAATGCTTTTTAAATGTCGATCAAACCACTTGAATTTTTGGTTTTGTATAAATAATTAAACCACTTATAGAATATTTTTGAATTTTCTCATAATTTTAGGTTAATTGAAAGTTCTTGAGTTCATTTCATTTTCTTACTCTTCTTGCATTTGGGCTAATGTTGTTTGCTTACAAGGGTAAATCTTTAAAGTTAACTCCATTCATATTTGAGTTATTTCACACCATCCTTAGATGATTTCCTGATGTGTGATAGGATTTGATTTTATGCTACTTCATTTCATACATTGGTTAATTTCATGCTTAGATGATATTTGAACTTGATCATGATGTTTGGAATAAAGATTAGCAACATCTCTTCTCTACCTTACCTTTCCTTTTGCTTCATTTTAACAAAATCACTCTAGCTTAATTTTCATTGTAAATACCTATCTTAGATTAGTCTTTAGATTATTTATTGATCATAATTAACCATTCTTAGCATAACATACCTCATATTTTACATAGATTAACTATTTGTCCATGGTGGTTCCCAACCACCAAATATTATAAATATTGTGAAATAGTCCACTTGCTTTGCCTCTATTCTATCGATAGATAATAGGATTAATCACAACCTACAATGCATGCACTAAATTCTTACAATTCTAAAATAAAAAGTATTCTTGAACACTCTAGGCACCTGTGATACATATTCAGGCATCAACAGGAGGGGTTGTAGTAGTGCTAGAAGGAGAGTTGCTTAGATCTTTGTAGATTTGAAGTATATTTGATAATTCTTGTGAATTGTGTTCAAATATTGGCGTAATATTTACACAAATTATGTCATTCTTTGACCTATTATGTAAATATCATTGATATTTATGGTCTTAGACCCATCTTTATGTTTTATTTAGACAAAGATCAATCTTTTTAAAGATATATGCTTAGTTGTGGTAAATATGGTTTAAACATTGTCAATTCAATAGGTTTTAGGTTAGTAATACTTGTTTTGATCAAATATTGATATATCATTTGCAAATTTGAATATATTTGAGCTTATATGTGTAAAGATATGACTAATCATCATCCTTGCATCCTAATCATATTTACGTGTTTGGATACATCTTTGTGCTAACTTGGTTAAATAATGTTGTTCTTTATCATCCTTTATATAAATCTTTGGAAAATTTTCTTAATTTGAAAGTTTGATCATTATTCCCTAAAAATATAAGACTGACACATCATATTTCCAATAGGATTGAAAGCCCACAAGCTAGGAATCACCCAGAATCAGTACAAGGGCACGTTCATAGACTAGAGAACCTCAATTTTTATTTACAAGCTCATAAAATATCTATACAAGACAAAGGTAAGTGTAAACCTTCAAATTATTTTCCAAATTCACCAATTTAGGGTGCTCCTATGTTTAATCCCTCTCAAGGTATGGCTTGGCTAGGTCGTTCTTAAATCAATGTGCTAGATGTGGTACATGACCTTCCTCATAATCCTAAAAAGTATTTGCCAACATTTAGTCCTAGTGGCATTATAACTACTAAAGATCACATTAAGAGTTTTAAAGATGATTTAATATTATTGAATGTGACTCATGAAGATGTAGTATGTAGACTACTCCCTTTTACTTTTAAATATGTTGCATATGAATGGTTTTTAAACCTTCTTGAAGACTACATTACCATTTGGGTTGATTTTAACAATGTTTTCATTGATCAATTTGGTAAAATCATTAGTCCTTGTGTCCTATACTAGTAATTCACCATAGTAAAAAGAGATACAAATGAGCCCATAAGAGCCTTCAATGCTAGGTTCCAAAAAATGTTCATTAGGGCCATAGTTACTTATAGAACTAATGAGGCCTTAGCTTTAGAAATATATATGGATGCCTTGGACCCCATAACTTATATGTTTATAAAGATATTTTTTAGGCCCATGAATACATTAGCTTTAGCTGATGCCAAGGCTTTGATCATTAATGACCAGATGTAACCCCAAGGACAATTGGTATACTCCATTACTAATGTTAATATGTATTTATCCATTATGAATGTCATTCCCAATGTCAAATACAATGTGCCTTCCCTGAACCAACTTCCAATCTTGAACCAACTACCTTTGAGGAATGCACATCCTACTCAAAACATGGGAGTCCTGAACAATGTTACCAATGGATCTCATCCATAGGATCATAAAGCTTTAATGCCTATAGTTAATGCTAATACTCAAGTTCAAAATTTTGAGGCACCAAATAATAAGAGTGACTGATCCTCAAGATGTTTCAAAAGCTTAGCATTGACTTTATTTAGTTACAAAATAAATTAATCAATATTGGAGAGAGTTAAAGTAGGAATTTCTCCTTTCAAAGGTTCAATAGGCCCACTAATAGATTTCATAATGATAGTTACCACAACAATAGGAATAATGAGCCATCTGCTAGCAAGAATGTGTCTGATATAAATCTTGTTGATGTTATCTTAACTAACTATTGTAGAGTTCATTTCACTTCTAAGCATGGGGAAATAGATTGCATTGAATTTTTTAATGATTTTGAAACCTTTCAAGAAGAGTTATATACTTTTAAATTTATCCATAACAAGGATTATGATGTAGGTACATATAGATCATCAAGGTCATCTAGATCATCTGATTCAACTCTCATGGTGGAGACATTTGAGTTCCCTTTCTAAGAGGATAATGAGACTGAGGAGATTCATGCTTTTCAATAAATTTTGAAGAAGACTTATCCTCTAAGAAATATGGAGCATAAAAAACCATTGACCACCTCAAAAAATAATCTAGATCCCTTTAAGGGAAGTACTTCTAAGTGTAATGTTTTTCCATCTAATTCTTCTAATAGGACTAGATATAATATAGTGGAGGACATGAAAAAGATTAAATCTAACATTACCTTGCATGAGTTCAATCAAATCATAGAAAAAATGGATATATTGTTGTAATCTTTGTCTAAGAAGCTTGGTAAGTCTCAAAAGTATGCACATGCTAATGTGAAAATACACAAAATAAGGCAAATGTTCCTCCTTTCCTACTTATAGTTTGGAAATTTGGTAAGAATTTGCATAATTTTTTGTTAGAATATGATGCATCTACAAATATTATGCCTAAATGTATTCGTGATTAATTAGTTTAACTCCCATTAAATCTAATAAAGTTTTAACTTAATTAGATAAATGAAGATTTAAAGTGAATGGTGAATTGTTAAATGTTCACATGCAAATTGCCTTAGATCTAAGGATCCAATAGGTCATTAACATCTAAGTAGTAGACATAACTAATGATTATGGGATGTTGTTGAGTAGAGACTAGAATAGGATGTTAAACAATTATATGTCAACATATTGTTCACATATGTGGTTACCTTGGAAGGGAGTCCCCAACCAAATCATGATAGAAAGAGACTAAAATGAAGCATATGATCATTGAGTACAATGTAATCAATGAGAGGTTCAACATGGTTAACTAAAATCTTGGTTTTTACACTCTTGACACCACAAATGTATTTAACTTTAAAACTTTTTATGATATGTCTGGATTATGGAAACTTTATTTTGAGGGTGGTAGATGTAAATCAGGTTCTGGAGTAGGAGTGGTGTTAAACAATCCCACTGAGAAAGAGTACAATTCCTTCTTAAAAACTTTAGTTCTTATGCAATAATAATTTGGCTGAGTATGGAGAACTTATTCTTATATTATAATTTGCAATCAAACATGAGGTCAAAGAACTATTAGTTTTTGGTGATTCTGAACTAGTTGTCAATTAGGTCAAGAGTAAATATCAATGCAAGTTATCCTATCTTAAAAAATACAAATTTAGTGTGTGGGACTTAATTGAATGTTTTAATGCTTTCAACATTGTATCAATCCCTAGGGAAGAAAATAAGGCTACTGATGAACTTGCTTCAACTACAACCAACCTTATGCCCAATCAAAGTTAAAAGTTACAAATTCTTATCATTGAATTAATCTCATGTCCCTCAATACTAGATAATGTCAACCATTTAAAAGCATTCATTGATGACCAATATATCATAGACTTTGTGATCAATTTAGGGGTATTTAAGGGTCACATCAATAATGAATCTAGTGAAAATACCCTTGATGATGATGAAGTTAAAGGCAAGCTTGATGACAAGTTCATTTACTTGAATGGCAATAAGATCCCAAAAGGCATGATACCTTAGATAGACTCTTTGATTGTGACAAACTAGCTGAGTTTACCAAGATTCCCAAAGTAAGTGGGAAATATTATAATGTAATTTATCTTGGACTTCAAGGTCAACCTCAACTATTTAACATTGGTATAACTTGTATAAGAATTGATTCCAAAAGATCCAAAGAACTATTAAACAAATATAAAGATGTCATAGCATGGTCCTATGATGACCTAAAGATCTTTGATACAAAGGTCATAACACATACCATACCTTTAAAAGAAAATAACAAACCTTTTAGAGAAAATCATAGGCTTATCATCCTGGTCTTAAAACCATTTATATACAAAGAGGTCAAGAAGTTCTTGGATGCCAAGATTAATTTACCATTAGGCACTCCCCTTGGGTAGCTAACTTAGTACCAGTCAGGATGAAAAATGTTAAACTTAGACTATCCATTAATTTTATAAATTTGACTAGAGCATTTGAGAAAGATAATTACCCTTACCTTCTCTTGACTAAGTAATACAAATTATTTCTCATTCTGCCATGATGTCTTTTCTTGATGGATTTTTAGGGTACAACTAGGAATTGGTGAATGAAGAAGACAAGATGAAGACTAATTTTACTACCAAGTGGGGTACATTTACCTACAAGAGAATGCCATTTGGACTTATAAATGAAGGAAACATTTTTTAAAGGTCTATGGATCGTGCTTTCCAAGGTCTTGTAGGTAGTTTCATTATCATATACATGGATTATCTAACTGTCATTTCTAAAAATAGAGAGGATCATATTATGCACCTATAATAGGTATTTGAATGATACATAAGGTATGGGATTTCTATCAACCTAAATAAAATTATTTTTTGTGTTACTAAGGGAAAACTATTAGGACATGTTATCACTAACGAGGGAATCTCTATAGACCATGATAGAGTAAATGAAATATATAATATAGATCTCCATAATAGTAATAAGTAATTAAAGTCATTCCTTGGTAAAATAAATTTTTTAATAAAGTTAATTTATGGTTTTACAAAAATAATGATACATTTGAATGACATGTTAAAGAAAGAGTCTAAGATCCCTTGGAATGGGAGACAAAGAAGGCTTTCAAAGGCATCAAAGAGGAAATTGGAAAATCTCCTTTACTAATAAGTCCAAAATTTACTAAGGATTTTTATCTTTACTCCTTTTCTTTAGATCATACAATAGTTATAGTTCTAACTCAAAATATAGATGGATGTGACCATCTAATAGCTTTTATGAGCACTAACCTCAAAAATGTTGAGTTAAACTACAATATGATCTACAAACAAACATGTGTGTTGGTCAAGGTAGTGAAAAAATTCAAGCATTATATTTTAGGAATAAGGTGTATTCAATCCTACCAAACCCTACCACCAATCTCATGCTAATTAAAAATTAACTTGGATAAAGGAGAGGTAAGTGGATGTATGTTCTCCAATAATATGATCTAGAGATGAAGACTGTAAAGTTGGTAAGATTTCAATGTTTAATTTAGTTAATTATTAATACTAACCCTAAATTGAGTTTTATGCAAGTTGATCAACAAATCTTTTAATCCAATGATTGGTATGATCCTATTGTTCATATACTAATTAATGGTTATTATCCTATAGGGTTAAGTAGGGAGCAAAAGAGAGCTTTAAGGCTCAAAGAAGCTCATTTTTTATCAAAGATGGAGTGTTTTACAAGAAGAATTTTTAAGGCATTTACTTGACATGTGTCTCCAAGATTGAAGCAGCTAAGATTATGATCACCTTCCAAGAAAAATTAGGAAGTGGACATCCATTTAGAAGAATAAAATCACATAACATATTAAGGACTAGTTATTACTGGCCTACAATCTTCAAAGATGCTCACAATCATGTGAGAGATTACCACGCATGTCAAGTCTTCAACACCAAAGAGCCTAAGGCAACCATGCCACTAAGACTAGTAATGATTGATAAACCCTTTACCCAATGGGGACTATATTTTGTGGGGGTCATTAACCCTAATTCCTCTTATGGTCATGAGTATATTCTAGCTTTTACTAACTATTGCACTAGATGGATTGAAGCAATGGTAATTAGATAATGTAGGATAGAAGAGGTGATCAAATTTTTATAAAAAATATATGCACAAGGTTTGGGACACCTATATCTTTAGTCTATGATAATGGATATGATTTTATATCCATTGAAATGACTAAATAGGCATATGATAATAGTATCATTCTCAAGTTCTCATCAAACCATTATCCTCAAGGTAATGGAATATCTGAATCAACAAAATAAAAACTTGATGAAGGCTATAAAGAAGTTTGTAGTTGATAAACATAGAACATGGTACAAGCTAATTAAGTATGCCCCTTGGGAAAATAGAACTAGAATTAAACAAGCTCTCAAAACATCACTATTTTTTCCAATTTATGGTCAAGAAACCATCTTCCCCATCACCCTTAAGTTACCAAAATATAATTTCATGCAATATTACATGGAAGAGGACCAAGAATTTGTAAGTTCAAGGTTATTGGACATCATATAGATGGAAGATGGAGATAAGAGGATTTTTCCAATTTTAGAAGACACCAAACCATAGTCAAGTGGTGGTTTGACAAACATTCAAAAATAAATTTGTTTAGACAAGGATATTTAGTTTTTATTTTTGACAAGGCATCTAATCCTAAGGGTAAATATGGTAAGTTCACACCTTTGTGGATAGGTCCCTATGAAATTGCTGAGATACTTGGGTAACACCTTCAAGCTGAAAGACTTACAAGGAGTAGAGTTCACATTGCCCACCAATGGGTAATACCTCAAGAATTATTTCTCTATTGTCCCACTTGGAGTCTTCATGGAATTATTGTAAGACTTGTTTGTGTTAGTGTAGATAGGCTAGGCTAGTCTTCTTTTTGTTCTTTCCTTCCTATCCCTTGTTTGTATATAGTGATTGTAAATATTTGTTTGCTTATTTATTTGCTTTGTATTTGGTGTGTTTACTTTCCTAGATTTATTCCTTGTTGTTAATAAGTCCTTTTGGATAGCCTTAAACTCAATACTCATATGATGTTCAAGAGTAACTCCACAGTTCAATAATGCAAAGATGTTTTCTCAACATTGGTTAATCATATATTATTGAATTATAAGATTAATTTTATAGTTTGGATAAATTGGTAAAGATTGATGGTTAGGATAATTGTTCCTTAGGATTTTGAACATTGTTCTAATCTAAACTTGATTCTAAGAAAGATTTCACATGTAGAGTGAAATCTTTGATTTTTGGGATACAGTCATGCTTGTACTTAAAAAACATTAATTCCCTAGGATAAAGTTTATAGCCAAGGATTATTATCTAAAGATCAAACACTTGACCAAATCCCAAAACCTAGATAACCTAGTTCCCAACCTTTACCATAAAGTCAAAATGACTTGAAAAATATAAAAAATAAGAACCTCATTGAAAAATTCAAGAGCTTTCAAAGTAAATGTGTTATGGTAATGTCTATCAGGGCTATGGATGCCTAGCTAGTAATGGAGCAAGGCCTTGAGTGGATCCAAAGGCATATCTATCAGGACTATGAACACCTGGTTGGTAGTAGAGCAATGCCCAATCCTTCCTTGAGATAAATCATGGTTTTAATTAATATCCAAACATGTTAAAGGTCAATGTTGATGATTAAAGTCATGAACCTAGAAGTTATTCTCTGAATCCTATGGTAATTAGTAAGTAAAATCAAAGCAAACACATAGCATGGCTATGTCTTGATATTTGATCCTAATTCTACATGTGTAAGATTTGTTTTAACCATGAACTGATCTTAATAATGGTTATTGATCAAATGGAATAAGTAGCTTAATTATTAGTCTAAACCAAAGTCTCTGAATTCTAACAGATTATTATGTTTCCCCTAGAAGTTGTCATTTTTAAATGTTAAAATACCCCCATTCCTAAGAAATGGGGACCCTTATCTCAAATTATGCAAATTTGTACCCTAGATTTGAAAATTCACTTGATCATAGTGTCATTATCATGTTTTCACATCATCTTTATTTGAAGATCATCCACACCATGGTCTAGTTGGCTTATTTATTCATGATTCTAATTTAATCTTGCCTAAAGTTGTTAACATTTAATCTTTATGTTTTAGGTCACAGCTTCAATGGAGTCCATTTGGAATGAGTAATGTCTGGGTTTTATGATTCAATAATGATTTGATCTTTTACTAGCCTTTGGTCTATTGAAATTAATTTGAATTCATGTATGATCAACTTAAAACCCTAATTCAAATTACCCTAGCTCATGACATTTGAATTGAATTCAAATTTGGTGGGATATTTTATTTAAATTTTAGCGGAAACTCTTTAATTTGACTTAGTTCTATTTTATCCTAAGGCCCTAGTTGTGTTTATTAACAAGACCAAGACCTTAGTCTAAAATATTTACCCTAAGTTCTTCACATCCCAAGCACCTTTCTTCCATTTTATCTTAGCATGGTCTAACTAAATATGGGATCCCTTTTACTATGCCATAGACATAGTTATATTTGTATCCTAAGGTTTAGTTATGTTTATTAAGATGACCAAACCTTAATCTAAAAATTTTACATTTGGTCTCTTTAATTTCCCAATCCCCCTTAGTCCCTTTTGTTTCCACATGGTATAACTAACCACGGGGACCTTGTGTTATGTCCATAGACATAGCCTAAAAAGGCCTTATCCTAAGACTATATACTATGTATTTGATCATCCATGGGGTCCCTTTTATTATGTCTCAAAACTTAGCTTAAATTTTTTTTCTAAGGTCTTGCACATGTTTATTAACATGAAATAAAACCATAGTCCAAAACATTATGCTAAGTCTTTTATTTTCCCCGAGCATTGACTTAATTATCTTTTTTATTTTTAGGATCAATGATCCATGTTTGCCCAGATAAATGAGATCAATAGTGTAGGATTAAAATTTAAAATTTAAATACCCTAACCCTATGCTAAAGCTTAATCATATTCACAAGATTAATGGTACATATTTGCTCAGTCTAGATTGATCCAATGATTTGTATCAAGTCAAATCTTTTATGGAACCCTAAGATAAGGGAGAAGGTGATAAGTGTCATAATCTCAGTCAAAGAACACTCAGTAGCCAATGACATTCAACCTAAAATATCAAAATCCAATGATGTGTGTTTGCTCAGATGAGGATGATCTAATGGTGTGAGATGAATTTTGAAAAGTTAAGATGAATTTGGAGAATAAAAATGGCATAGCTATGGGCCATAAATTAAACTTGAGAGCTTTTCAAAGATCAACAATTTTTAGATAAGTGTACACATCTAGATCAATGGTATATGGAGTAGGATTTATAATTAAGTAGGTCAAAATCAATGGATCATGATTAATCTATACAATTGAGATCAACAATGTGTAAAAAATGTTGAAAACTCAAGTTGAATGTGGAAGTGATAAGTGTCATAATCATGGGGAATGTAGCAAACATCTAATGGCATTCAAGTTCTCAGATCAAGATCAATGGTCTGCAAGGATGATCTAATGGTGTAAAATCAAGCAAGAATTTTTTAAAAGGTAATGGTCATTTTCAAAAATATTAATTAGAAAAATGCCACTTAGATGCCATAGTGGAGCCAACTAAGCTAGACCAATTAGTTTAAGAGATTTTGTAGATTCATGATAAGGGCATAAGTACACAGTCTAAATAAGATCTAAGTAATGAATCTCATGTAAGTTTAGATAGATAATTTCATTAGAGAGATGTAAAAACCTTCAAAAATCCCTAGTTTAGCCTAATATTCACCATAATCAAGCCAAAGAAGTTAAATTGTCACCTGTGTAGGGGTAATTCGATCTAGAGTTGGAATACAAACCACTAGTGAGCAATTTGAACAAATTCAAAACCATTGCATCTCATGAATGTGTTTTAAAGAAGGATGTGGAGCTCTATCTAACTTCAAATATAGAAGAAAGGGTTGTTTCAAAGATGCACAATTTTATGCCATAAGAGATAGAAACTAGTCAAGCTCATTTTGAGCCATTAAAAACTAGCAGTCCATCATAAGAGGAGAACATTTATACAAAGAAGTTTTACTATAATGATAAAATAAATATTACAATAAAACAAGTTTAGAAGAGATTTCCATTGTGTAAAACCAATAAGATAGACTCAAGTTATACAAGGACACCATATTTGATCTTTTTAATTCCTTGAATTAATTAGAACTAGGTAAGAAGTAGTAAATAAATGAAACATAATGGATATAGGATAATTTGGCCAATGACAAGCCTTGATCTACCAAGTCAAGTATTTAATCAATTTCTTGAATAAAAATCAAATCACTAAGTTCAAGACAGTCAACCTAGCCCACTTGAATATGGCTATGGCTATGTTAATTAATAAAATCAAAGCCCTGAGCAGTTGGCCCAAGTAGATGGAGGATGTTTCAACAAACTTCAGATAGAAAGAGTACAAAATGTTATACATGTCAAATATATTAATCAAGTAATCCACTTAGCTTATCCCTTTGATCCTTATCACTACTGAGGAGTTCAAGCATAGGACTTCTTATTTCAAATAGGAGGTCAGGAACCAAGGTCAAGGGAAGATAAAGGCTAGAGAGAAGATAAGAAATTTTGGAAGCATCAAACATTCTTTGAAAAGAGATAATAAAGACCTCAATAACTTGGGAGATTAGGAAAAGAGTTGTTCATAAGACACATTACTGACCTCCAGCTAACCAATAAATAACATTATGGAATGAAGATCCTACAAGGAAGGCATAAGGATACAGTAGCACTAGGGTCCCAAGGCATATTTTAATTAAAAATATTCTTCTTTTAGTTAAGCATTGTATATTTTGAAAGTGGAATATAATATTTTTAAATGCATGTATAGCTTGTAAAACACATTGCCTATAAATTAGTCCATTGGGGAAAGTCTAGTGTATTCTAGAACATTTGTAGAAAGGACAGTTGTGCTAACACTTGTAATTTTGTAATTGGATATGGTTGACTAACATTTTTCCTTGCATCCTATAAAAGGATCATTGTCAATTTTTAAAAAAGTGGGAGTTCTTAGAGCCAAAATCCAATTTTAACTTTTGAGCAATTATTATAAGGAATTCTGCAAAGTTTGTCCAATTTACTTGTGTCTTTTGTCATCTTGGCTTCTCTCTCACTTGTTTGTTTTGATTTCTATATTTTAATGGTTTTTATGAATTCCTGGTGTGTAAATTTGAATACAAAGCTGTTAACTTGTGCCAATGCTAGGTTAATTGAAATTTCTTGAGTTTATTTCATTTTATTACTCTTCTTGAACTTGGGTTAATGTTGTTTGCTTACAAGGGTAAACCTTTAAATTTAACTTGGTTCTTATTTGTATTATTTCACACCATCCTTAGATGTTTGCCTAATGTTTGATATAATTTGAGCTTATACTACTTCACATCCTACATTGGTTAAGTGCATGCCTGGATGATATTTGAACTTGGTCATGATGTTTAGAATAAAGATCAGCAACATCTCTTCTTTGCCTTACCTTTCATTTTGATCCTTTCTAACTAGATCATTATAGCTTAATTTTCATTATAAATATATGTCTTATATTAGTCTTTATATTGGTTTTTGATCATAATTCACCATTCTTAGCATAACATACTTCATATTTTTTATAGATTAACTATTTGACCATGGTGGCTTCCAACCACCAAACATTATAAATATTTTGAAATAGTCCCCTTGATTTGACTCTATCCTATCAATAGATAACATGATTATCACAAACTATAAATCATACACTAAATTATTATAATTCTAAAATGAGAAGTGTTCTTGAACATTTTGGGCACCTATGATACATATTCAAGCATCAACAACTCTCAAGTTGATGGTAGGATAGAATGAGCTTGGAAAAAGAATAAGATGACGGGTCTCAAATATTCAATAATGTGACATGGAACTTAAGCTTCTAAGGTTGGTTCATGGTCAAGATTTATCATAATTTATTTCTAATGTTGATCCTAGAATTGATGTTGTTAATGTAAATCAATCTGAAATCAAGTATAACTTATGGTATGATTCAATAATTTAGTACTTATTATAAGGATTCCATCGGCTAACCTTG
Source organism: Torreya grandis (assembly GCA_037957365.1). Lineage (NCBI taxonomy): Eukaryota > Viridiplantae > Streptophyta > Pinopsida > Cupressales > Taxaceae > Torreya > Torreya grandis. Next base: position 1,006,116 of record JARHVA010004843.1, on the reverse strand, counting down.
ATAGGACACAAAAAATAGAATTAACATTAAATTGTATTCATATCATGCTTAAGAAAGGTATCTTATACTATAAAATTCATGAAATAATTTTTATAATAAGATTAACATAAGAGAAAGCACAATATGTTATGATTTATTCTCATGATAAACTAGGTAGTCCTGATTGCCCATTCTTCGGAGTTCCACCCTTGTGGTAAAGTGATTGTACACTAAAATATATTCAAGTGCTAGTTATTTCTATTGGGTAAATCCAATGTTAATTTAAATATTTTTCAGATGTTCATCTACATGCACAATACCTGTGAGATTGTATTTTCATCTTTGTCAAAAAAATTAAAGAGATAAATTTCAACAAGATCCCTGTGGGTTCTACCATGTGAATCGGTGTATTTTCAACTAGTGATTGAGGAGTGTCCTTTTGGACTCAATGGGGTATTTTGAAGGTTTACCTTTTTGACTGTCATTGGAGTAATAAATCCAAATTATTTCTTGGTGGTTTGAAGCTGAGCTGGTCAACCTAAAAGATTCATTCTTATAGCCACTGAATATTTCATTCTGAATCAAGGTGGGTTGGATTATGTGATCTCTCTAAACTATTACTAAGGAGGTCAAAAGGAAGAATAATACTATTGATCATGAAGGGTTGCTGATTAGATTTTATTGAGGAATAAATTGTAACTATATTTATCACCCTTGTGGTTACACTCGTATGTGAAAACCTAATTAATCTAAAACATAAGAGAAAGCACAATATGTTATGATTTATTTTCATGATAAACTAGGTAGTGGCCACCCTTGTGGTAAAGTGATTGTACACAATATATTAAGTGCTAGTTACTATTGGCTAATGTTATTTAAAGATGTTCATGCACATGTGAGGTATTTTCATCTTTGTCAAAAAAATTTAAAGAGATAAATTCATGCTACCATGTATTCTCAACTAGTGATTGAGGAGTGTCCTTTTGCTCAATGGGGTCTAGACTTCATTGGAGTTATAAATCCAAATTATTTAGCTGGTCATAAATTCATTCTTATAGCCACTGAATATTTCACAAGGTGGGTTGAATAAAAATCAAAAAAGAATACTACTATTGATGAAGTGATTAATTTTATTGAGGAATAAATTGTAATTATATTTATCACCCTTGTGGCACTCGTATGTGATAATGGGCATATATTTCAATCAATTAGACTAAGTGGTCATATCATAATGAAATTACATTGAAGTTCTCCTCAGACTATTACCAATAGGGAAATGGTTTAGTTTATCTAAAAATAATAATTTATTAAGTACCATTAAGAAAGCAGTACAAAAGAATCCATGTAGTTGACATTTTATACTCAAATATGCTTTGTAGTCTTATCAAACAAGACACAAGAAATGTCTTAAGATTTATCCTTTTAGGATAGTTTATGGTATGGATCCAATATTTATAATGACACTCAATAAACCCACATATCTATTCATTCATGACTATATGAAAGCAAATGAGAAAAGTTAATCTAGACTGTTAGACCTAATTCATTTGGAATACACAAGAGAAGAAGCCATGTAAAGTTTTAGTACTTACCAGGCTACTATGAAGAGATCGTTTTATAAAAGAGCATAGGTTAAATGTTTTCATATTTTAGACTTGGTTTTATTGTGGGACAAATCCCTTGAGAAGAAGGATAAACATTTTATGTTTAGTTCTCTTTGGATTGGGCCTTATCAAGTTTGAAACTACTAGGATTGAATTCATTTAGACTAAAATATCTTCAAAGTAATGACCTTCACTTACCAGTCAATGGAGAATTTTTGAAGCATTATTTCTCAACTATTCCATCAAATAAAATTTTATAATGAAGTTCAGGAGGTCAAGGTATGTACATATCATTTATAACTCTCTGTATTCATAGATTTAGTTGTGTTTCTTTGTTAGTTTAGTTTTAGGTTTTCTTAGATTAGTTTCTTACTTTCTTAGTTTACTTTTCTTTATATTTTTGTGTGTTTGTCTTACTTGGTTTGTTTTCTTCTTATTTATTTTCCTCATTTTATTATTTTCCCACAATTTGTTTAGGTTGGTTTGTTTTGTTGGATTTGTCGGTCTTCTTTATGTGTTTTTTAGGATTGATTAGATCTTATTATCTACTATATAATGATAATTCAATCTTTAATAAAGTACTCCCTTAGCACTATTGTTTTATATCTTCACTTGTTTCACTTTATTCATGATGTATTCTTGGAGAAGTAAGGTTTGATCCAAATTAATAGTATATAACAATCAATTTTAAAGTGTAAATAGAATTTTAGGAAACAATTTGTGAAGTAATGTTAAGTCTTTACATTCTCATGAGATATAAACCTAAAATTTTGATGAATCTATGAGAATCATTTAGAATTTAGGATTTATTAGATAAGTAATTATCATTGAATAGTTGCAAAAACTACTATAATTTTTTTATGCATTTTTAGAATGTTGAAGGCCTACGATTCAAAATAGAATATGTGAATTTTAGAAACATTTCATCTTCTTTTTGAAGTCTTAAAATTACACTTAATTACACATCTAAACCCAAATAAAAAAATTGAATTGATTTAAATTTATCTTAATAGTCAATAATTTTTTGATTCTATCATTTTACCTTTATCTTGGTCCCCAACCCTAAATTAATTAAACAATGAAATATTTCCAAATGAAATTAAACTTAATAATATAAAATCCAAATTATTTCCTTGAAATGGTTATTTAATAAATCTCCATCATAGGCTTTTGTTCCTAGATAGAAGTGGATCAAGGCCTTGAGTGTGACCAGAGGTATCTCTATTGGGGATATAGACACTTGGTTAGTAGTAGATCAATGCCCATGACATCCCCCACCAAGCCAAACATCTAAATTTGTCCTTCTCATAGTTTTGATGGTTTTATACAAGTTTAAATATCTTTATGCAAATTCAAGATCTATAAAATAATAAATCACTTCAACACACACTAATGGTCTTATGTGTATCTATAGCTTAATATGTCACATGTTGAGGTAGACTTTAGTGCTTTCATATTTCTTATTTTTTCTAAGGATTTGTCTCTATTTTTGTGTTTATTTTTCAAGTTTGATGATTTACATTTTTGATACTAAATTCTAAATATAATTCTCCCCACAAAAGTCACCATTTTTTAGGTCTAGCACACCCCATTTTTCAAAACTCATATAGGGTTCCTCCTGATTTAACACACTTGTTTTTTTATTCTATTTTTCTTTTCTTAGATGGTCACATTTATGAATACTACATAAATTTATCAATATAGGTTCCCATATTAAAGTTCCAAACTTATGGATGTGTTTAGTGAAATTGATCAACCTTCAGTTGACCATTGATTCAATATTATTAGACAATTCTTGTTTAGAGTTCAAACAATTAAGATTGACCTTTTGAAGTTTTATTGAGTGATTCAAACATCTATTCATTACTGGGTTTATATTTTATATGATCTTGAGAATCCTAGTTAAAGTGGTGCTTCATGTGTTCATTTTATTATTATTTTCATTTAGCAAAGAACTTTGGTTTCAATATTAAAGAATTGATCTATTTCATTCATTATCCACTTGAAGGTCTTATCTTTAAATATTTATGCTATAATTTTTAAAGAATATCCTATTCTAAGGATTAAATTTAAAGGGGGGAAATTTAATTGGTTTTATTTCATTGGGCATTAGAATTCATTATGGAACTATTTTGATTCAAATATGACATTTATTTTTTCCTATATAGTTTAAATTGCAATTTAAAATGGTCATATTATTGATTTGAAATTCTTGTTTTTGCTTTTAAAATGGCTTACCTAAATTTGTAGTATGGTTTTTCCTAGTAAAATTTGTTTTGTCCAAGTCTCTTTTAAGTCTTTCAAACTTTGGCTTATGCTAATTCATGTTTTTGTGGGTCTATTTAGGACTTAATTGAAATCAAACTTTCTTTTGTTTATTAATTGGGTTTTCATTTTGTTATTCGATTAAATAATTAATTCTTTCATGAAATACTTTTTACCTTATCTTTATTCTCAATGATCTTATGAATTATTTTTAGCCATCAGTTTTTTCCATCTATCAAAATCCTAGGAATATTGGTCTATGGAAAGTGGTTCATTCAAAAATTGATAAGTCTTTTAATTGCAAACATTTTGATATTATAACACATAGCTACATCTTGAACACATAGAGGTTAGAGGAAGGAACTCAATGGTTGAAACATCTTGATCTCTTGAGCTTCTATGAGCAATAAATGTGTTAATAGATCATGAAATCTAAGTGAATCCAAAGTATATATTAATATAGAGGCCCAAATCCCCAAGGTCATGCCATGTAACATGATCTCAAGGAGCAAGGAAGTAAAAGGTTGATGATATTCTATAGAAGATCTGAGGCCTAAAGAACTGAGATGAAGCCACATGGATTCATTGTAGTATCTAAGGACTTTAGGGGTTGATTCAAGAATTACATGACTCTAACACAAGATTAAATGTAAATAATCCACATGGCATAATATATGGTTTGGAGCTCACCAAACATGTAAAGGAGTAGATCAATTATAGTAAAAAAAGGAAAGATGTTAAAAAATTTAGAGTCTCAAAATGATGCCACATGGATTATTATTGAGAACTCAAATTTTAAAAATAAAATATAATGGATATATAGTATGATCCTAAACTCCTAATAGCGTGACACATTGTTTCATCTTAGGGAGTTAGAGTTCACAAGGCTGAGTATAGTATATTTAAGTGTTGATATCCTTGAGTCTCAAGATCATCCTACATGGTCACATCTCAGGAACTATAGCTCAGAGTATGTAAATAGATCAACACAAAGTCACCAAATTTTGAAGGCCCAAAATAAAACCATGTGGAAACATTTCAATATTCTACGACTCAAGAGACTAATATAATCCAAAGGGAAATTACAAAATACTTTTGAGTTTTATGAGCTATCCATATGGTAGGTTTTAAAGTTATCAAATCTTAGTAAAGTATATTACATATTCAACAATCAAAAACTCTCCCACAATCTTGATATCATACCAAGTGGTAAAATCCCAGGGATTCATAGTCCATAAAGTATACAACACCAATATTATAAGGCCCAAGATCCTAGAAAGTGAGATTTTCACATATGTCATGATCAAGAAATCCCAAAGCCATGAAACATAAGTAAAATTTGATGTCAAGTTCTACACCTAAATGACAGGTAAATTATATTTTCATTATGTTTAAAATTGTAACTAGTAAGAAAGCAGACAAATGAAGCAAGGTTAACTAACATAACCTAAGAACCTTAGTATTCTCAAGGATCAATCAAGACATAAAATCTAATAAAGACATAGAAATGATCAGATCATGATGTGTCAAGAGCTTATATTGAAATATCAAAGATGAATCACAAAGGGTAAAGCTTAAGAACTATCAAAACATCAAATTAAGAAGGATTTTGGAGCAAAGTCCCACATTAAAAGAATAAAAAGAACCAAATAGTCACAACCAAAGTGATGGCACCAGGTGGGAGGAATAATAATTTAAAATTTACATTGGTAATAAAATGTTTGCCAACTATATAATAATGTATTATGTTGGGTTGTGTTTACAATCAAGGTGAAGGCTTAAAAAAATTTCAGGGGAAGTTATAGATAAACCAACTACCTTACGAGTTTAAACTAACATGAATAACTAAAAACAATTAATTTAAGAAAATAAAATAAAATAATTTTGGATCATAAAAAGACCCAAAAAACTCCCCCTTGATCAAAAGGGTTATATAAGAAAAAAAACTATAGAAATGACTCTAAAGTAATTGCAACTGACATACTATACATTTGGGTACTGACCAAAACTAATGTCACTCCATACGAAAGTTCATCTTGTAAGTTATGGTATAAAACATGGATAAACATGAGCAAGGTCTTCTCATCCCTTGTGATCATCATATCTTACTATAGTATACCATGATCAATTCTTATCCAACTACATTGATACACATAAGGCTCCACTTAGAAGCCTATCAAAATTACTAACCCATACTCTATATGGTACATCTTCATAATGCCCAATAAATGTTGATGACCTTTGCTCAATATAATTGGTGCTATAAATCCCTATCAAATCATACTATCACCAATGACTAATTGAATACTAACCAATGCAATATCTTCTTTCCTATTAGGTGAGATGTGAGAAATTGTGGAATGAGAGAAATAAAATCAAACTAACAATATCTACTCCATGTCATGAGTATCAGATATAGAAAGCCAAAAATGGAAATGAAAGCAAGAACACAAGTCAAAATTTTCCATTCAAGCATTGAACCAAAAATTTGAGTGAATAGCCAACTAGAGAAAGGTAATTATCCTCTAGCCTTCAATAGATCCTCCAACCTCCAGTTTGACACTTACACTTTATTAATTACAAGGATCTTAATGGACTTGTAAAGCATGAGATGGTCTTTAATAACATAAGCATGAGGTGTCATGAAAATTATCATTTTGAAGGTGTCGGTTTCCACCCACAATGCATCTTTATACATAATTGAATATATTTGTCACAAAAACCATATATGAAAGCTTAAAAACATAAAATAAACTATTTTGTTGTGTCCAAAATGTCCAAAAACCTATAAATCGACTTGCCACACAACCACCTTTGGACTAAATAATGATTTATTGAAAAAATGTCATATTACAATGTTCATAATGACAAATGCAACAAATTTATGATAAAAAGGAATTTTGATCAAAAAGTGTTTTGGAGAGATTTGAACCTTGGACGTCTACAAATTTTCAAGGGTCTTACAAAATTAAATTTCACCAACTACTCTATAATCATTTACAAGTTATAAATAGAATATTTTTTTATTTAAGCTTGATTTTTTGTGTGGAGAAAATAAAAAAATTACCTTGCCATGTAATTATTTTCACCATGATTTAAATATTTATGGGGCCCATCTACCCATGAAACACTATTATTTATCAAACTTTTATTTAAACTTTATACTTGTGAAAAATATTATTTTTAGTTCCTGTTATGCCATATCCAAGTTGAGGTACCACATCAGGTCTTGTAGTTCTGCTTAGGAAATTAGAAAAACATATATGGGCATGGATAAGGCCATACAAGGACATACAACTGAGGCTTTTACATATCTAAGATTGATAAAGGAAAATAAGAACATACAAATCAATTTTGGAATGCCATTACAACATGTGGAGGTTCGACAAGTGGATGATCAATGTATATGGTCAGGAAAGGGTTTTAAACAACTCTTAGATCAATTTATATAAGATTTAATGTAGGTAAAAGTTCCAAAAACAAATAAAAATTCCATGACTATTTTTCTTCAGGCACATTAATCTTCAAGAGACTATACATCTACCTCAACATAGTGTTTTCAAACTATAAAACATTGTATAATCCTTCAAAAACCCATTTACAATTCTTGGAACACCATACAAATTGATTTTTTAAAATAGTGGGTCATACAAATGGTTTCATGGGATGTACTACCTTAATAATGTCTGATAATCCAAGGTTTTAGATTTGAAAGCCTCAAAAATTAAAAATTCATACCCAAAATTGCTTGCATAGACTCCAAAAATCTCTTCAATCCTCCTCTTCAAATGTCTTCAATCCTCTTCTTCAAAGATGTGGCTCTGATACCACTAATGGCACCAGGTGGGAGGAATAATTATTTACAATTTACATTGCCAATAAAATATTTTATAATAATATATTAGTTGGGTTGTGTTTACAATGAAGGTGAAGGCTTAAATAACTTTTACATGAATTTATAATTAAACCAACTACCTTATGGGTTTCAACTAACCCAAAAATCTAAAAATAATTAATCTAACAAACTAAAATAAACTTTCTTCAGATCATAAAATGACCCAACACAAATCACATAACTTATAGAATGGATTACAATGAAATAGGGTTGACATTGTGAGCCAATATTAGGAAAGTAAAATGAGCATGAAAGGTATCAATGATGAACTAAAATGGAAAAAATTGGATGGAGGGGGATAAAAGAGATCAAGGATGGTGTGCACACCATAAATTTTGTTCACTATTCAGATACATCAGTAACTTCATCAAAAGGAGGAAATGCATCTATTTATAGAGTGGAATAACCCATTATTTCAATATTGTTATGTGTGGTTATAAACATTTAATAAATAAGGATGAATTTAAAAGAAGGTTTATTGTCTTAAAGATAAGCACATAAAATTGGGAATAGACAAAATAGAGCATGAACTAGTTGATCCATCATTTGAATCCTTTTACAATGAGGTGGTTTTTCTTGTTGGGAATACCAATCAGTTCATGAAAAATTATTAAAATTCTATAAATTTTGGATCATTGGAGTTTCAAATGTATTGAATATTTCATCTCCTTTAATCCTGAAAGTGGTTATAATCTAAGAATTATGTCATGACTTGTTTTTATCCTTTCTTGATGTGGTATTTCAATAAGTTGATTTGTAATTAGTTACCACATTTAATTTTGGCCATCATAACATTAAATGTTTTTTATGAATCAAGGCATCAGGTTTGATTTACTTACCTATATAAGCATAAATTATTTCCATTATAAAGGGTCGACTATTTTTTCCCTAAAACTTTGTTATAATTGAGCTAGAATTATACCTGTCATTCTCCTTTGTTTTATCATTATTGTCTGCCAAAAGATATTGATATCAAAAAATTAATACATGATTGAGTGTTTATTTTTCAAGTGAATATACAATCATATTGTGTAATAGCTAGTTTGATTGATTTTGAATTCTTGTTCTATTTATTTTTAAGATTTCATTAAGTCATTGTGTACTATAGTTATAGGCTTGTGTATTTTCTTTCTTTGATAGTATTTTGAAGTATATGTTCATAACTTTCCTTTGATTATTTTTCATTGGGTTATTTAAGTTTTGAAATAGATAAACTTGATTCCCAATGATGTAATTGCATCTAGCCGTGATTTCTATTTCTCAGCATTAAAATATCTAATCTTAGTCAAAGAATCATCCCTTTTCTACCTTATTGTTTTCTTCTCTTTTACATTTTTTTATGATAAGATTTCTTAATCAATATGTTATAATTTAAATATATTATGAAATAATATATTAAACCTATGTTTTCAACAAGCCCATAACATTAGACAACTTTAATTCAAGTAAAAAATACCAGTTGAACCTCTGGTGGTAATAATTTTTGCTCACCTAGCTAAACATTCAAGAAATTTCTCAACCCTTGGATCCCTAATAAAATCCTAAAAATAAGAGGACATTAATCACATGTGTTTTATAATCCCTTTGTCCTCTTAAATTATTTAATTCAATAGTTGTATTTGAGTGGGTCACAAATTGATCCTAATAGACATTATCCTCCTCATAAGTATTGATCTTACACCTATTTATAATAACTTGATAATTATCCTTAATTGACTCCAATATCCTTGGGCTAAAAATTTAAACCCTATCATTTTTATTTTTTAAAAATATCCTATTTTGTAATATCCATGGCTCTTAAAAATATGATGAATGTAAAAACTCCATAGTTGTTATAGAGAGGGGCTAGAAAAAGGGGGAATCAACTGGTATAAAAAATATAGCATTAATTTCATCATCAACCATGCCACTTCAAATTATTCTAATAACACATTAAAATAATTTTTACAAAAGAGAATATGATGAGGAGATGGGGAACTAACTCCCCCTCATCTTCATATAGAACACACTTATTTAGGAGCATAATTCCCCTTTTGATAACATTGTCCACTATTACGATTCTATTTTGGGAATCCAACCATGTGAATATGTTTAATTTAGAAATTATTTATCTATCCTAAATAATTCTCCATGATAATACATCTAGATCTTGATCCAACTCCATAAAATATCCTAACTTGACATTGTAAACCCCCTCCTCTATGGTAAACTAGACCACTTCATCCTCTCTTAGAACTTGAATGATGTGAAAGCCTCTCAACATATCATTCATATCCTTCAAATTATATAAGATTAATGGATCCCAAGTTCCAATATGAATAGCTTTATACTCTTTTCCTTTAGATAAATCCACCATGTAGTCATCCACCTTATGCCTCACATCTTCTTTAATTCTACTAATGAATATATCCCATGGATTCAATGAGATCAATAGGCCAGTAAATAACCATGCATCATCCTAAAACCTTTCCTTATCGCCCTTTATTAAAATTCCATCTACACCCCTTCAAAATAATCTTCCTACTCTTTTCCATGTGATTCCAAAACACCGAGTCTAAAGGAGGATCTTCTAATCTCAGGAAATTATTTGCTTCCTAGATATCGATATATTTGGCCTTAAAAAAAATTAGTCCACATGTTATCTTCCATCATCATCATACAACCCATTTCGGTTATGATAAATTTATTCATTACCCTACCACTACTCCGACCTATACCTCTTTGATTTTTGGGAAGATAATATTTCTCCCATTCACCAATTGAAATATCCTCTTATCCTCTGCACCAGACCAAATGAATATTTTATAGATCCTTTAAATTTTTATACCACTTTGGCATGAATATTTAAAAGGTTCATTAAGTATATAGATAAATCATACATATGTATTTTAAGGATCTGTAACTTCCTTTTCTGACTTAGGAGATAACCTTTCCAAACAACTAGCTTACTTTTAAACTTGTCCTACAAGGTATTCTAGTAACTTGATTAAATTATATCTCTTAAGAGTTCATGCCCAAGTAGGTTGATGGAATTTTTTGGATTTGTAATTTGATAATTATTGATATCACTATTCTCCTAATTTATAAAATGTTAAAAAATAAGGAGAACTCTTTTCCAAATTGATGTATTTCTCAAAAACTTGAGTAATCAGAAAGGATGGTTTTGATTGGTCTAGCCTCTTGAGTCATATCTTCCATTAGAATGATCATGTCATCCATGAATTATTGGTGTAAAATTGGCTCCACCTTTATGGCTATACTCAATCTTATTTTTAGGCATTCTCCCAATTATCTTGTGAAACTCCTTATCAGTGTCTCAACCATGATGATAAAAACGTATGGGGATATGATATCTCCTTATCTAAGACCTCTATCTAATGGTAAGAATACCTTTGGAAATACATTAATAATAACTAAAAATTGAGGTTTATAATGCACAAAGAGATCAATTTAATGAACATGAAACTAAACGTAAATCTTCCCAAAATTTTATCAATGAATTACCAAAGAACTTTGTCATATGCTTTACTCATGTCTAATTTTAAAAAAATATTTACCCTACATGTTATATGCATAGATTGAATCATATCATGAACCAAGACTATTTTATTTGTTATTTTTCTTCATTAGATAAATATTCCTTGATAGTGAGCTATGATACTAGGTAGGATGCCCTAGAGTCTAACTTATAGAATATTTGTACATACATTATAGAAGGTGTTGCATATACTAATAAGCCTAAACTAATTTTTTTATATGGTCCCCACATTATTTGGAATGATTACTAGGAAGATATTTTTAATCTCCTTGAAAATATTTATTTAATGCATAAATTCTTCCACTGATAGACACACATCCTTATCAAGTATTTCATTTAAATGCTAAAAGAAGTCTAGTGGGAAGCCATTGGCCTAGGTGCCTTATCTCCCTACATCAAAGACAAAATCCATTTGTCTTATCTCATTATGGGGGTATTTGTAAGCATCTCCTTTTCATTACTATAAATAATACTAAGATACATAACAAGGCCTCCTCCTTAATTGGATCTGGATTATTCTTCCCCAATATAAGGTTCTTATAGAAGGAAATTGTTTCCTACTTTATTAAATAGAGAAAGTCCTTTGATGTCTATTCATTAACAAAACATGTGAATATATACAATAAAAAAAATGGTTGGAACAATCGTAACTATCTAATAAACTACATAACCATAACTCTTAACTAATAACTACCAGTTAAATTAATAATGTAATACTTATAATACTTAAAAATATGCTAACATTCCCCCATTTAATATTTTTTTCTACAAATGTACCCCAAAATTAGATCAAATTTGACCATACCAAGTGACTTGGTGAGTGTTTGTAAGAACCCTACTTGATTTAGCTCAAATAAAGGTAATTTTGTTTTTGCTTTACTTTAATAATCAAATCATATGATTCCCAAAAGATTAGTTAACTGATATTTAACTGAATTCATCTATCATAAGAAATTAGTTATGATTCATTTAGATAATTATTAGATTAACCAAGTTAACATAATTACATATATAGTCCATCGCAAATGTATAACTATTGAATAATAATAACTCATCCAATTGTTGAAAGTTAATACAATAATATTATAAAATAAGAGTAGCCAACATGTTATTTATCAAGTACAATAATACAATGTTTTACATCATAGTGTATATAAATAAATAAAATAAGTGTCCATAAACTTATTATATGTAAACAAACTGAAATAATGAGTAAGAATCTCTATTGACTGACTACTAGATGAGAGGGAGAGCATCATCATAGTGCTTTTATACACCAACCATAGACCATAAATCCCTTGCATAATGCCCAACCTAGGAATGGACCTCGCTTCATGGATGAGCATATGATCAATGGTGTAGTTATTGATAAGTCAACTAGAACCTATGTGTTATAAGATTCTAACTACATATAAATAATTTTGTTTCTAACATGACATCATGCACACATGCATATAATCAAATAGGTGAAATGCTAACATTTAACTATAAACCTTACTTTGTCTAAAGTTTTCATATAGTTTAATGATCCATTAGATCAATCATAATCACACACACAATTGAATCTTATATAATCTAAGTATTAAAGACTCTAACTATATACATTAGAATCTATCTCATGATAATAATTGTTAGTATCATTAATACTAGATTTACAATAACCCATATACAATAATTGCATGATTTTCTCATATAGATAAGTATTTAATACCTCAGTAATTAAATATAATAAATATATAAATAATCTCATGTTAAATAATAACAACTTACTATCACAAATATATTTATTAAGTTCAAATATAGCCAATATCCATTTTCCATTAATGCAATATTACATATATAATTATTTTCAAATAATTATCAAATATCTAATAAATTACCAATTCTTAACAAACATCCCTTATTCACAAGAATTATAATTATATAATGCATTCCAAGAATTTCACAATAAATCCTAAGTTAACCAACAAATAATAACAAATGCATCATTATTTGTTCTAATCAGTGATTTACCAAGTTACTCAAAATTTATAAATGAATAGCATATTATAAATTAATTATATAATTCTGATTTTAATATGAATAAATCTATTCACTGTAATAAACATTTATTCGCATATCAAATTACCTGCATAAACATGTATATTAAATATGTCCACTTTTATCTATATATATTTCAAACCCTTTTACCGTTGATTTCCAAATGGCATAATATATACATACAAATGGTCATACTTTAATATATATACTTATGTGTGTAATTGTAATTAATAACTTATATATATATATATATATATATACACACACACACACACACACACACACACACACACACACACACACACACACACATGTGCTTTTATGAATTATTCGTAAAGAATATACTCATCTTTATTTATAATACATAATTCCAGATATACGTATGTATATATGTTTGAGTTATTTTCATACCCCAAGTTCCCTACTTAAGGAATAAAACTTAATTTAAAACAAACATTTTAGTATAATCAAAGTAACATCTATCAAACATTTATTTAACCATATTACTCTCAACTAGTTAAAATAAGAAAATTATCCAATTGACATTCATTTCTCTAACTTTATTCTCATATATGGTTATATTGTTCAAGATGTAGTAGGTGGGAGTCCCATTCATGATAATTATAATAACCCAGTCTCTCCATATAACCAACTATAGTTTACATTTTAACTTATACTTAATAAGTATACCCATCCTGAGTATTAATAAATAATCAAAACCAAATAGTATTAAGTTTGTGTTAATGGTAATGGTAATGGTAATGGCAATGGACTAATCAATTCATACTTCAACAATAATATACCAAACATAATTATTTATACACAATTAATTTAGAACCTTTTAGACTTTGTCTACACATAAATATGTATACATAGTTAATATAGTTTTTATACTCAATCGATATATATAAATATATTCATACAGAATCAACACATGATATTAAAATCCCAATATAAACACAATAAACCAGTATATATTTATACACAGTCGGTTATCTAACTTGAATATTTCTAAAAATAACTTATAGATATTTAAAATTGACTCAGACTTAACTTGAAATGCTAAAATCACATATATCAATAAATATACAATCAAAACCATATTAACTTAAACTCAAGGTAAAGGGAATTGATTTATAATCAACATATAAATATTAAGATATAGTCCACACTTAAGTATTTAAACATAGTAGACTCACCAATGTATTTGAAAAAGGTTTACAATTAGAATTTAAACATAGCCAACTATAAATTTGAATACGCAGTCAAAAATAAACTATGACAAGTCAATATTCAATCATCCCATGCCACATTAAATCAAATCAACTTACAATAAATATAATAATAATCAAAAATAGTCATATGATCTACTTGTAACATACATACACAGTTATCTCATAGTCATCTTAACACACTCGACACATAATAGGTTATATACATTTGACTTTATCATTTAGGTTGAGTCATATTAAAACTGTCAATGTTCCTTATATGAATATTTATGCATGAATAAAATAACTCATCCAAACCTAAACCAAAAATAATAAATGTTTAGCCAACTTTTATTCAACAAACCTAGTTTAAATCCTAAGGTTTAAACAATATCCTAAGCCATCTAGTTTAAATAGACACATAGTCCTTTCTCTATAAACATTGAATCAAAGAATACACAGTCAAGTAACTATTATAGTAGCCCTAATTTAAACACTAAAAAAAATGTCTTAGGCCATTTTAAAACACATGATCAAAATAATACCCACAGCCATTTATGCATGAGTAAGATAACACACAAATATATATATATATATATATATATATATATATATGAAAAAACCACACCACAAAACACACATCCATGTAGATAACCCTACCCTAAGATTTTTTTTCAAAAACCCTAACCTTCCATATTTACCTTATACTCTAATCAAATCATGGATTCAATTATGTGGGGAATTACTTCTCCCACAAGGTCAAATCCTTGATCCTTTAAGGTTTATAATCTTTAAAAAAAAAAAAAAATTATAAACCCCATACATATTTCATTCACAGACTATATAACCCAAACACAAAATTTTAGGGTAAATTCAAAGGACAAACCCTACCTCTTAGTGCCTGAAGTAGTCTTTCTCCTTTTTCTACCAAAAATTTCCTCTCTTTCTTCCTCTTCTCCTTTATCTACCATGGATAAACTCCAATCCAAAAAATACAACCTTATTTATTATTTTTTTAGTCCCTTGCATGCATTTGAAAACCTCTAAAATCATGGCAACCCATTCTTCATCATTACAAGAAAGACTCACCATCAAACTAGAAATTCCTGGCATGCTCTCTATATATCCTATCTTGACTACCAAACTAATAAAATTATCCATTACTTCCTCCCACTTATAGTAAAACACTCACCATGCTAAGTTTTGCATGGTTTGAATGACCAAGAAATCAAAATGATCATTATTTAATTAGGGTTGACATAATAATTCAATAAACATAATAATTATGTTTTAATAAGAATATATTGAATGCCTATTCCCACTTAAGCATAACACAATCAAAGCTAAATATTAATCAAAAAATTTAAACAATTAATGCCACATACCTAGGTAGTCCCTTAGGTATTTAAAACTTAAGTCACCCTAGGTGCCCCTTAGGTCTAGGCTAGGTATAATTTAATAAAATCCTTTTTCTCTAAGTTAAAATATAAAACTTAATTATTATATATTCATGTTTTAACAATACATTTATATAATGTTGCAGGTACATGCATGTAATAACTTACATAACCAATAGAAAATAAAATCATCTATGAACATGCATAATTAAAACATTCCATAATGAGAACCATGATATAATCTAGTAGGAAGTAATAATTTCAATGAGATTGATTATCATCAAAACATGAATCTAAATCATGTCAACTCATTCAAACATAAATCAACACAATGAAAATTAAAGCAATCATGCATTTTATTATGCTAAGTGGTGTGTGTTGGGTTTGTTATCAAATCTCAACACCTCCAACATTTCCATCTACAACATCCTCCCTAATGATGCTCTCCCTCCATATCTGACTAGAGATTAGAACTTATCCTACATCCACCTCACAAATATAAATATTAGTTATCTTGTAACCATGATAATCAATATAAATGCTACTAAAACACAAAAATGTTGAATAAACATAGCCATGTGCATATAAAACTCATATATAGCTAGTTAATAAAGTAATGAGTCATATGATGCTAATTAAATGTCTATCCATACATCATCATAATGAAAAATATTTTTTTGTAGTAGTAATTAACCCCATAATATCTATTTAATAAGCAGAACATGTTTAGTGAGGAAATCATGATGTAACATCCTTCCCCCCTAAAATTGGTCATCATCCTGATGATACTTATTTCAAACAAAAAATTATAAAATAATATAGCATATAGTAGAAAATCAATAACAATAGTAAATTATCAAACAAATAAATGTGTAAACAACCTATAGAACTCATCATAGTCCTCCCAATTGGTACTATCATCAAAATATTAGTCCCACTTGACCTTACATTGTGATACTTCTCTATTACGCAAACTAAGTTTGTAAGTGTCAATTTTTTTACTGGTTCTACTGTGACCATCCTAAGATCTAGAACCTTTAAATCATTATAATTCAATACATGAGAAGGATCAGCTACATACTTTTTAAGATAGGACACATGAAAAACATTATGTAAGAAAGCTAGAGTTGGTGGCAAGGCAAGGATATATGCAATAGGATCGATCACTTTCAAGACCTTGAAGGGTCCCACATATCTTGGTGAAATCTTCATTGATTTACCAAAATAAAATGAGCTCTTTTGAGACTTAACCCTTACAAATACTCTATCACCAATAGAAAACTATCTTGTTATCCTTTTTAGATTAGTGTAGCTTTTTTTCTAATCATTGGCTTCAACCAACCTTTGTTTGATTAACTTGACTTTCTCTTTTGTTTCTAAAATCTTTTCATGACCAAATACCACCTTATCTTCTAGCTTATCCCAACTAATTGGTGTTCAACACATCCTTGTGTATAATGCTTAAAATGGAGGCATTTTTAAAGCTCATTGGTAAGATTTATTATAAGTAAACTCTATCAACGTAAGGAACTCTTCCAACTTGTATTGAAGATCCATGCAATACATTTGAATATATTATAGAACTCGGTTTACCCTCTCTATTTGTCCATCTATTTTTGGATGATATGCAATAATGAAATTCAACTATGTGCCTAAATTTGAATTTAGAGTCAACCAAAACCTATATTTCATCCTTGAATCTTGATCTAAAATGATCTTCTCTAGAAACCCATGTAATCGGTGCACCTCTTTTATGAATCTCTTCATAATCATTGGTGTATCATTAGTCAAATTACTTGTTATGAAGTGAGCTACCTTGGTTAGTTTATCAACTACCACCAAGATCATGTCATGTTAGTTTCATGATAATGGCAAACCTTAGACAATGCCCATACTAATAACCTACCACTTCCATTGTATTATATCATGAGCATATAATAATCCTTCTAGATACACATGTTCAACTTTCACACACTAACACTCTAAGCAACAAGACACAAAATACATTGCATCCCTTTTAATTCATTTTCATAAATAAAGAGATTTTAGCTCATTCATGAGCTTAGTCACTCTAGGATGACCTAAATAAGGGGCATTATTCAATTCCTTTAGCATCATGCTCCTCAAATTCTCTCTATTAGGTACATACATTCTACCATTGTACCTAAAAATACATTCATTATCTAACTTGAATCATTTAAACTTAGGATTATGAGCATCCTCTGATAAATCTTTCCTAATTTTCTCATATAATTCGTCTTTAGAGAAGAATTTAGTAACTTGGTCATGAAAGGTACTCTTGATAGTATCCAAAATTGTTGTATACCTTGTATGACTTAGGGCATCAGTAACTTGTTTTCCTTTCCCTTAATGTAGTTAATATCAAAATAATAATTGGTTAAGAACTCTAACCAATGTCTCTAATAAGCATTTAGGTTTGATTAGGTGAATATATATTTGAGTACCAAGTTATCGATCTTGAGATCAAACATTTTTCCCTATAGATAATGCCTCCAAAATTGTAAATCATGCACAATTACCATAAAGATCATGTGGAGCATAATTTAACTCATGTGGTTTAAGTTTCTTGGACTCATATGATAAAATTTAACCATTCTACATAATAATTCCTCCAATACCATCCATATATGCATCATTGATTACTAAGAACTGACCATCAAGATCAGGAAATCATAGCACAGGTGTCGATGTAAGCCTCCTTTTTAACTATTGAAAAGCTTTCTCGCACTTATCCAACCATAAAAACTCAAATTCTTATGTTGAAGAGAGATAATTGGGTTATCTATTTTTGAGAAAATGGGAACAAATTTTGTGTAATACCCTACTAGTCCCATAAAACTTCTCACCTCATGCATATTTTTAGGTGTTGGCCACTCCATAATGACTCTTATCTTCAGTATATTAACATAAATTCCATTTGTAGAGATAATATGTCTCAAATAATGTACTTTACTCTAGAAAAATTCACATTTGGACAACTTACTATAAAGTTTGTGCTTCTTCAAATACTACAACACCAACTCCAAATAATGCAGATGGTAATCCTCATTATTAGAATAAAAGAGGATATCATCTAGAAAAACTAACACAAAATGATCCAAATAGTCCCTAAAAACACTATTCATGAGATTCATTAATGTTATCATAGCATTTTTTAACCTAAAAGGCAACATTATAAACTCATAGTGCCCATACCAAGTTATGAACCCTATTTTAAGAATATCTTCTTGAATCCTTAACAGACGATATCTTACTTGAAGATATATCTTCAAAAAAAAATGGTGCCTTTCACATTTGATCAAAGAGATCATCAATGCAATTTAATGGATACTTATTCTTTATTGTCAATTTTTTCAACATCCTATAATGAATACACAGGTGAAGAGTACCATCCTTCTTATTTAAGAACATGACTAGTGCATCCCCATGATGACAAACTTGGTAGAATCAACCCTTTAGATAATAAATCCTGTAGTTGAGCCTTCAACTCAACTAAATCTATAGTCATCATTATGTAAGGTGACTCGTATTATATTTTTGAACTAGGTATTATATCAGTTGATAAATTGAACTCACACCTGGGTTGTAATCCCAGTAATTCCTATGGAAAAACATCTTGAATGTTCCTAGGGAAAGGGTAATCCTCAATGGATGATTCCTTTGTTTCCTCCATATCATTTATTTTAACAACAAATGTCTAGCATCCTTTCCTATGAGCCTTCCTAAGATGAATTGTAGAAATCTATCAAAGTTTAAACTCCCTTTTCTCACCCTGAATCTGAGTCTGATTCCCAAAATCATACTAACACTTTACCTTATTCAAATACAAATATACCTTTGATTTATGATTAGCAAGATAATTCACCCATAGGATTACATCATCTGACCCTAGTGGATATGCATAAAGATTTATTATAGTATTAAATTTAGGTAACTCAATTTCATCTTCCACTAAACACCTATCAACTTTGACCTTGGAGTGATTCCTATATTGCACTGACCATGCATTTGTTATTGAACCAACTTTCCTAAACAACTTAGAAAGCATACATGGAGAAATAAAACACTCAATAGCTCTAGTGTCTATCAAAATGGAAATAGTTTAACCAAAAATATTACCTAGAATATCAATAGGTAAAGCTTAAATATCAACTTGATGATTGTTAATAACTGCATGGATTCTCTGTTTAAAATTCCCTAGCTATGTAGTATCATTAACTTTTCCTTCAAAATTTCCTTGAGTACATTCCATGGTAAAGTGATCACCTCCACAGATGAGGCATCTACCAGGTGGTCTTTTTCATTCATACTATTGGTTCCCCTTGAAACTAGATGTGAAACCACCATTTATTTTCTTTTCACTCAAGAAGTTACTAAACATAGCATTTTGACTCATGAACTGAATCTTGGAATTCCCATTCCTCTTCTAGTTCTTTTTTTTAAAATTCAACTTAAAACCTCCAAAATTCTTCTTGAACTTCTCTCTAACTTAAACAAGATACTTCAGTTTAGAATCCTACTTAACACCTTCTCAAAGACTTGATCCATCATAGATGTCCCATGCACATCTACCCACATCTAATTTGGGGTTTTAATCCCATCATGAACTTTTGGATTTGAAACCTTGATAAAAACCCAAAATTACTAGCAATACTAAAATTATAATAGGCCAAGATATGAAACAATAACTTAGAATTGATTCATATTGAATGAATTGAAATAATTTAAAAACATACATAAATAAGACTCAACTCAGGATTAGAGTTGACATGCAAAAATTCAAAAAAAACTAAAATCTAAAAAAACTATTTTTAGCAGCTGATATTTTTAGTAAGTTTTGCATGCACTCATGTGAAGCTATAAAAATCTCCTAAAATAATCTAAAACACTAAAATTAGATTATAGGATAAATTTCAACTAAAGTTCATGTCTGATCATAAAAATATGCAATTTCTAAAAATAAAAAAACTTGTAAAAACATTAAACTGTAATTTTAGACCCTTAGATGGTCTTTCTTGGCATTCAAAAAAAAAATTAAAATTCCTTTAAGTAGAAAGTGTGGATTAGATCAGCAACAAAATTTTTGATACAGTCATTTTGGCACATGAAAGAGCTCAAACAGAGCTACAGATCAAAAGTTATGACCTCCAGGAAGTTTGACCTATTTTTTTTGCATCACTTTTATCCACCTAATATTGAGGTACATATTTTAGAAGCTTAGTGAAATATTCTCAATACTCATTCATCAAAATATCTCCCTACTTTAGATTTTAAAAATCTGTCAGCTTCTGGTTAAAATACAACTAGGGCAACCATCATGATCTAAACAAAACCATGAATTACTCGTAGGTAGTTGTAGTAGAGTTAAGGTTCATATCAAGCTTCTTATTTTCCCACCACATTATTGCTTTACCAACAAGGTGATATGATCCCCAAACTTCTTTAGTAACTTCAGATTATTTATGTATCTCAAAGTACTTTTCCATTTTCATCAACCAATATTCAACACCATCCCCAACTACAGTTCCATCAAACTTAAGAGGATTTACCTTTTTCATGTCCCATGAACCTTATGTAACTACTCAAGCCCTCACACCTTATGGCACCTCATCATGCCTATGCTCTGGTTGAGCCTCTTATTGAGCTTATTATTGAATATGGTGCTCTTTGGCCTCTTCTGGAATGGCTTCCTTGACATGCCCATGCACTTCATACTCTAAATCCATGATTCGATCTCTAGTTTCTTGCATGACAGTGAGAAGCTAATCCAAATTTATAGATTTCTCTATGGAAAATTGGTTTGAATCTACTTAAGGGTTGGTTTTTAAATTACCCTCACCTCCAGGTCTACCATGCACCATTCTCCTTTTTTATTAATAGGATAATATGAATAAGTTATTAGACTCATTAAGTCCTAGATTGTGATCCTCAACTTTGATACCACAATGTAAGAACCCTACTGAGTTTAACTTAAATAATAGTAATTTTTTAAACTTTAATTTAATAATCAAATCATATTATTCTCAAAATATTAGTTAATTGATCTTTAACTAAATGCATCTTTCAAAATAAATCAGTTATGATTCATTTAGATAATGATCAGATTAACAAATTCAATATAATTACAAATATAGTCCACCACAAATATATAACTATTGAATAATAATAATTCAACTGATTATTAAAAGTTAATACAATAATATTATATAATAAGAGTTAAACTATTATTTATCAAGTACAATAATACAATGTTTTACATTAGAGTGTATACAAATAAATACAATGTTCCATGGAACTAATGAGTGTCCATAAACTTGTTATATGTAAATAAATTGAAATCATGAGTAAGAGTCTTTATCGACTGACTACTAGAGGAGAGGGAGAGCAACAATAGAGTGATTTTCCATACCAACCATGGACCATAGATCCCCCACACAATTTCCAACTAGGGAATGACCCTCCCTTCATAGATAGGCATATAATAATAGTGAAGTTATCAAGAAGTCAACTAGAACCCATGTGTTTTAAGATTCTAAATACATGTGTCAATCATAAAAAATTATGTTTCTAACATGACATCATGCATACATGCATATAATCAAATAGGTGAAATGATAAAATTTGAATATAGACATTACTTTATCCAAAGTTTACATATAGGTTAATGATCCATTAGATCAATCATAATCATACACACACACACAATCAAATCTCATATAATATAAGTATTAAATAATCTAACTATATACATGAGAATCCATCTCATGATAATAATCATTAGTGTCATTGATACCATATTTTGAATAATCCATATACAATAATTCTATGGATTTTTCATACAAATTAGTATTTAATACCTCAGTAATTAAATCTAAAAAATATAGAAATAATCTCATGTTAAATAATAACTTATTAACATAAATATATTTCCTAAGTTCAAATGCAACTAATTTCCATTTTCCATTAAGGCAATATTGCATATATAATTATTTTCAAACAATCATCAAATATCTAAGGATTTATCAATTCTAAACAAACATCCCGTGTTCACAAGAATTATAATTAAATAATAATTTTTGGAATTTCACAACAAACCCTAATCTAACCAAAAAATAATAACTATTACATCATTATTTGTTCTAATCAGTGATTTACCAATTAACTCACAATTTATAACTGAACACCATATTATAAATTAATGATATAATCCCAGTTTGTAATGAATAAATCTATTCACTATAACAAACATCTATTAAACTATAAAATTATCATAAAAATCATGTATATTAAATACACACACACGCATGCACGCACACGCACGCACGCACACACGCACACACGCACATGCACACACACACACACACACACACACACACACACACACACACACACACACAACACACAATCGACAACACACACACACACACACACACACACACACACACACACACACACACACACACATTGTAATCGATAACATGTGTTTATGTATGTATGTATATATTTATGTATGTATGCATGTATTTATGTATGTATCTATGTATCTATGTATGTGTTTTTATGAACTATTCATAAATAATATACTTGTCTTTATGTATAATCCATAATTACATATATATGTTTGAGTTATTCTCATATCCCAAGTTCCCTACTTAAGGAATAAAAATTCATTTAACCTAAACATTTTAATACAATCAAATAAACATCTATCAAACATTTATTTAACCATATTACTCTCAACTACTTGAAATAAGAAAACTATCCAATAGACATTCATTTCTCTAACTTTATTCTCCTCTATGGCTATATTGTTCAATACATAGTACGTGGTAGTCCCATTCAAGAGAATTATAATAACGTAATCACTCACACACACACATATAATTATAATCGATAACATGTGTTTATGTATGTATGTATATATGTATGTATGTATGTATGTATGTATGTATGTATGTATGTATGTATGTATGTGTTTTTATGAACTATTCATAAATAATATACTTGTCTTTATGTATAATCCATAATTACATATATATGTTTGAGTTATTATCATATCCCAAGTTCCCTACTTAAGGAATAAAAATTCATTTAACCTAAACATTTTAATACAATCAAATAAACATCTATCAAACATTTATTTAACCATATTACTCTTAGCTACTTGAAATAAGAAAACTATCCAATAGACATTCATTTCTCTAACTTTATTCTCCTCTATGGCTATATTGTTCAATACATAGTAGGTGGTAGTCCCATTCAAGAGAATTATAATAACGCAATCATTCCATATAAACAACTACAATTTACATTATTACTTAGACTTAATAGGTATACCCATCCCAAGTATTAATAAACAATCAAAACTAAATAGTATTAAGCCCATGTTAATGGTAATGGACTAATCAATTCATACTTCAACAATAATCTACCAAACATAATTCTTTATACATAGTCAATGTAAAACCTTTTATACTTTGTCTACACATAAATATGTATACATAGTCAATATAAGTTCTATACTCAGTCAATATATATAAATATATTCATACATAGTCGGCATGTGATATTATAACCCTAAAGTAAACACAATCAACCAAAATATATTTATACACATTCATCTATCTAAATTGAGTATGTCTAAAAATAACTTCCAGGTATTTAAAATTGACTCAGACTTAACCTGAAATGCCAAAATCATAGATATACATAATATACAATCAAAGCCATATTAACTTAAACCTAAGGTAATGGAAATTGAGTCAATAATTAACACATAAATATTCAGACATAGTCAACACTTAAGTATTTAAACACATTCAACTCACTAATGTATTTTTAATAGGTTTATAATTAGAATTTGAGTACAACCAACTATAAATTTGAATACCCAGTCAAAACATAAACTAAGTCAAGTTAATATTCAGTTATCCCATACCACATTAAATAGATTTATCTTAAAATAAATCAACTCATAGTTAATAATAGTCATATGATCGACTTGTAACTTACATACTTAGTCAACTCATAGTCATCTTAGCATACTTGACACAATAATAAGTTATAAACACTTGACTATATCATTTAGGTTGAGTCATATTAAAACTTATAGCCATCCCTATATGAATATTTATGCATAGACTATGAATAAAAGCACTCATCCAAACTGAAATAGAAACTAATAAATGCTCAACCAACTCGTATTCAATAAAACTATTTTAAGTCCAGAGGTTTAAGCAATATCCTAAGCCATCTGGTTTAAATAGACACACAGTGATTTCTCTATAAACATTGAATCAAATAATACATGGTCATGTAATTATTATAGGAGCCCTGATTTAAACCCTAAACCAACAATGTATCAAGCCATTTCAAAACACATGGTCATAATAATACCCATATTCATTTAGGCATGAATAAAAATAACATAGAGATATATAGATTAACCATACCACATAACACACAACCATGTAGATAACCCTACCCTAGGTTTTGTTTCAAAAACCCTAACCTTACATATTTGGCTTATAGTCTAATCATATCATGAATTCAATTTTGTGGGGGGAATTTCTCCTCCCATAGGGTTGAATCTCCAATCCTTTAAGGGTTTATAATTTTAAAAACAACCATTCTTTTAGAAACCCCATACATATTTCAATCACAGACTATATAACCCAAACATGGAATTTTTAAGTAAATTCAAAGGACAAACCCTACCTCTTAGTGCCTGAAGTAGTATTTCTCCTTTGTTTGCCAAGAAGTTCCTCTCTTTCTTCCTCTTATCCTATGTCTACCATGGCTAACCTCCAATCCAAAAACTCTAACCTCTTTTATTATTTTTGTAGTCCCTTGCATGCATTTGGAAACCCCTAAAATCATGGTGACCTATTCTCCATCATTGAAAAAAAGACTCGCCATCAAACTAGAAATTCTTGACATGCTCTCCATGTCTCCCAACTCGATCATCAAACTAACAGACTTCTCCATTATTTTTGTCCCACTCATAGTCAAACCCTCAACATGTTAAGTTTTGCATGGTTTAAATTCCCAAGTAACCAAAACTAAAATGATCATTTTAGAATTAGGGTTGAATTAATAAGTCAATAAACATAATAATTATGTTTTAATAAAAATAGTTTGAATTCCTATTCCCACTTAAGCATAACATAATCAAAGCTAGATATTAATCAAAACATTTAAACAATCAATGCCACATATGTAGTTAATCCCTTAGGTATTTAGAACTTAAGTCACCCTAAGTACACCTTAGGTCTAGGTTAGGTATAAATTAATAAAATAATTTTTCTCTAAGTTAAAACATGCAACTTAATTCTTTTTCATATATATTCATGTTCTAACAATACCTTTGTTTAATGTTTTAGGTACATGCTTGTAAGAGGTTATGTAGTTAACAGAAAATAAAATCATCTATGAACATGTATAATTAAAACATTCCATAATGGAAACCATATCATAATCTAGGAAGAAATAATAATTGTAATGAGATTGATTGGAATCTAAATTATATCAACTCATCCAAACATAAATTAACATAATGAAAAATTAAAGCAATAATGCATTTTATTGTGCTAAGTAGTGTGTGTTGGGTTCTTTATTGAATCTAAACACCTCAAACATTTCCATTTGCAACATCATCTTTGATGATACTCTCCCTCCATATCTAACTAGAGAGTATAAATTCTCTTGCATCCATCTCATAAATACAAATAGTAGTTAGCCTGTAACCATGATAATTGATATAAATGCTACTAAAGCCCAAAAATACTATATAAGCATATCCAAAAGCATATAAAACTCATATACAACTATATAATCAAGTAATGAATCACTAGTAATAATTAAATATTTGTCCATACATTAGCATAATGATAAATAGTTTACTATTGCATTAATCTAAACAACATTAACCCCATAATATATATGTAATAATCAAATCATGTTTAGTGAGGAAATCAATATGTAACAGTATATTTTCTATCTATAAATGTGTTAGGAAGTACTAGAGTTGAATGTGGTGGTTCAAGGATCATTCTTGAATGTAATGTCACTAGACCTCAATGTGTTTTTTTATTTCATAAAACACTATATTCTTGATAAGTTTCAACACACCCTCATTATTGTAGAAAAGTATTGGTGGCTGATATTTAGAAATTTCCATGTCAGATAGAATGAAACGTAGCCAAATTTATTCATAGACATCTCCTTTTGAAAAATGATATTCTACCTTTATGGATGAAATAACAACTATAGATTTATTCTTACTAATCCATGAAATCAATCCAAATCTGAGATGAAAGATATATCCTATAGTTTATTTCCTATCATCAACAGATCCTACATAGTTTGAATCTATATAACCTTGAAATTAGAAATGTAATTTCTTGTATTTTGGACCATAATCTCATGTACCTCAAACATGTCTCAAAACTCACTTTACTACAACCTAATGACACTTATTTGGCACATGTATGAATCTCTAAAGATAGCTGATAGAAAAACATATATCTAGTTTGGTATATGTCAAGTAAATGAGACTCCAAATAAGTTGCCTATGGTGAGTTCCATTTACTTGAGTTCAATCCTAAAATGAGGATAGGTTCAAACCTTTCTCTATTAGAGATGACAATGGTTTACAATAAGGCAAACCATATTTCTCAAGTAGTGTTTTGGCATATTTCATCTGTGAGACAAAAATGTGATTTTCTTTTTGTCATATCTCTAAGCTAAGATAGTAATGAAGTATCCCCAAGTATATCATGTTGAAATATTTATTCAAGTCAGTATTTAATTCTTCAATGAGATCATCTAAGTTTCCTATGATTACAAGATCATCCACATACAAAACAAAAATGATAACCATTGTGCCTACTTTCTTGATATAAAAATTTGAATCTGAGGAGATATGAATGAATTATGTTTCAATAAATGATCATCTATCCTAATGTACCATGCCTTTGGTGCCTACTTAAATCCAAAAAGTGACTTGATTAGATGACATACCTTTTGTGAATGTTATTCATCAATAAATCCTTTCGGCTAAGTCATGTACACTTCTTCCTTGATATTGCCATTTAGGAATGCACTTTTGACATCCATATGTTGAAAATTTCATCCTTTTTGTGCTACTAGTGCAAAAATAACTCTGATGATTTTGATCTTTTTAGTGGTTTAAAATGTATCCTTATAATCAATTCCTTCTTGCTAATCATAACCCTTTTCAACAAGTCATAACTTGTATTTTTTTATGGATCCATGTGTCTTGTACTTTGTTTTGAAAATCCATTTTCAGCCAATGTGTTTCTTTCTTATATGCAGATTGATAAATTCCCACATCCTATTTTTTATCAAGGAATCATATTCAACATCCATGTCCTTTGTCCATTGAGGTTGAGATAATAACTCTTGAACTGTCTCTAGTTCAATGTTGTCAATAAATGAACTCATATGTGTGATATTAAAATCATTTCTCACCTATCTTCTTATCTAAAACCTTGCTGAAGTATTTAGAATAGAGTTCAATTGTAAGTCCCTAATGGTGATTTCTATCCATTTTGGATGTTGATGTTGTTATTGATTTGATGAAGAATTATCTTCCAAATTTTCATGATCAACAAACAATTCTCCTTATAGTTCATCTTCATGTTGACAAGATTCATCATTCTCTTCATCTAACTATGGAATCAAATTATGAGAGGTGGTTGATTTTGACTCTTTTTTATGTGTCAATGAGTTAAATGATGACCCATAAAAAACCACATCTAAAATTTCATAAATCTTCCATATCTTAGGAACTATGAGACAATATGATTTGGAGGTAGTATTGTGCATAAATAAGATACACTTGAATGTCTTCAATTCAATATTCTTCCTTTGGTTAACTGGGACATGCATAAATGATGTACAACCAAATACTCTTAGATGATAAATCAAAGGTTTATGACCAATCCATACCTCTTCTAGTGTCTTATCTTGAAATATATTTGTAGGCACCTTGTTGAGAAGATATACAACTATCTGAATTTATTCTACCCAGAATAGTGCCTCTAACCTCATAATGGAAAGCATGCAATGAACCATCTCCATGATGTAAATATAACATTGCTCTACAATTCCATTTTTTGGGGCATATATGAAGCATTAAAGTCTTGTTTTATGCCATGTTGATTCAATAATTCCTAGAAATCCTTTGATGTGAACCCCCCCCCCCCTCAATCTAAGTGGAGGAGATGAAGAGGCCCCTTGACTGGATCATAAAAAGCTGTTAGAAGACCTTAAAATGAGCAAAGGCTTCACTTTTATTCTTGATAAATAACACCAAAGTATTTTTATAGAAATCATCAACAAATAATTGGAAGTACTAGAGTCCTTGAAAATAAATAGGCAAGGGTGTGCACAGATCAATATGCACCACATCGAGATGATTCTTAGCATGAGAGGAACTTGAATCAAATGTAACCCTATTTTTTTTTCATCAATGCATCTAGGGCATATAGGAAAATAATGGGAAAGATGAGGAATACCATGTACCATGGACTTAGAGTTGATCTGATATAGGGAGTTAGTAAAAAGGTGCCCATATCTATAATGTCAGAGGGTAATAGATTCTACCATAGAGGTAGAGAGAGAAACTAGATTGGATGAAACTACATCTAGTGAAAATAAATTAACCTTAAAAAAATATCTATAAATTTTATTACCTTCCCATGAGATGAGATAGGATTTAGTGACATCTTGATCAATAACTCCATCTTAATCTTATGATTCAAGAACTGACTTATATACAAGAAATTTGTTATCAAGCTGGGGACATACATCACCTTTGTGAGAGTATAGCTTCTCATCTCATGAGGAATGATGACAATCCCAATTCCTTCAAAAACATAATATTTATCATCTACAATATGAACCTAATATCCAGTGGGTTGATTAGTCAATGAATCAAAGAGATTCTTGCATCTTGTCATATGCTTACTAGTGCTTGATTTAATCAACGAAACATTTCTTTCTAGTGATGAGGTTTGGGAGACAATAACTACATTATTATGTACACCACAATCTATTTCTACTAGTACCTCCTTTTTAGATGCATCATATTTTTCTAGTTGATTTTGTGTCACTACATGTCCTCTCTGATTCCATCACCAATGATGAGGATGTCTTTTTTATTATTGTGAATCAACTCCACTAGATGTGCTCTTTCTATTGTATGTGCCTTGAGTTAAGGTATTACAGTAGAAATGATCAGTTTCGTGAGTATTTGTGTGGTAAATATGACACCATTATTTTTATATCTAAGATTTAGATTGATGTTGATGATGCATTAACGATCCTTTCTATAAATTTTGCCCACATTGTTTAGAAATCAATGATTTATTCTCAAACTCATCTTACACTGACTGGATGGCTTCTTCTTGTTGGAGCATATTCACCAGGTATTTAAAATACATGCCTTGATATGTAATGTTTAGTTTTGTAACAAAATTTTGAAATTCATAAGGAGGATCTCTTAAATTAATCGATACCAACATCTTATCCTCAAGATTTTCACCAAGCAAAACTAGTTGTGCATGAAGTTCTACCACCTAGTATAAGAACTCAAATTTCTCACCATTTTTCATACTATGTATGAATATTAGACTATAGATGGAAGATCTTTATTTTTTTTTTCACCTCATATATAGTTAATAAAATTTCTCAGGCCTCCTTTGATGTTAACGTATCCTTAAATATGTGGTTGACCCTCATCAGTAATACTAAGTGTAATCAACATCAGGTCTTTGGCATTAGACTTGTCATAATTCATCTGCTCATCATCTCCAATTGGATAGGGCACACTATTAGTGATGATCTATGATCTCACATAATTATTTGAATTAAATAATCATCCATATCCTTGTCTTCCATGGTGCATAGTTGGGTCCTTTTACGAGCTGGGCATTGAAAAGAAACACCTTTGGTGCTAACATGGTTTATATCTCCCTTAAATCTATAAGTGGTTTACAAAGGCTGAAATAAGAAAGGAAATAAAATCTTTTATTACTTCAAAATTATGTATATAAAAAAAATGTACTAGATTAAAAGCAACTTCTTTTCCCTTGCATCAGAATCCACCTTCTTAGGAGCAACAGACATGGGATTTTCTTATTTGGAGGGGAAATAATGGGATGCCTTAGCCATAGGTGATTTATTCATCGGCTATGACTTGGTATTAGCAACTAGTTTCTTGACACATGCTCAAATCATAATGCCACCTACCACAATGCACTCTTCATCTCGAGTGATCTCAACCCCCTCAATGATAAAATAATTATCCTTGAAGTCAAGAACTATGACACAATCAATAATATCAAGGCCAAAATTCAAGATAAGAAGGGAATTCTTACATATCAGTAGCACCTCATCATTTCCAGTAAACAACTTGAAAATGGAAATACACTTGTTGATTATAATATTTATAAGGAATCAACGTTGTACCTTGTGCTTCACCTACATACAGGTATGGAGACCCTGTTTTAAGAAGCCAATGTTAAGGTCCCACTATGGGAATATATCTATACTAAAATGTCTTGTCATGGATATGACCATATCACAAATAGATGTAATGTAAAATGGACTATTATCCTTAGGTGTGGGATGTTATCCAAGCTAGAATAAACTATCATCAAAAAGGAGGTTTCTATGCTAGCACATTGATGGCCTTCATCACTTCCTTTAACATGTCCAAGGTAGCACTATGTTTTGATACTATATTTAAGAGAGTAAATGCTTTAATTTATATTCACTAACACAACATGTGAATATATACAATAAAAAAATAATTGGGACAACCATAACTATCTAATCAACTACCTAACTATAACTCTTAACTAATAACAAGTTAAGTTAACACTGTAATTCTTAAAACTACACTAACATTTATCACTTCTGATTCTAAGATTGTATCCATGTCCTCTCTCACTAGCTCCTTGATAGTATTCAATTTTTTTCATCTAAGAGTTAAAATGTGGAAAAAAATTGGTATTCCTATCTCTCTCCTCAACCAAATATGTCTTCATTTCTACCTCCAAAAGGTTTCCTCCCTAGCCTTCGATGAGTTAAACTCACTAAGAAAATCCTTTGTGTCCAACTGATCCTAATTCATCCCTTAAAATTTCATCTCATCTTCCAAAATTGATAACTCCCTTAATATTTTCACCTTCTTCTCAAATATGCTACTGAATATATCTTTATTCCATCTCTTGATATTTATTTATGCATTTATTAGTTTTCTAGCAAGTCTAAACATAGTTGGGCCATCCACTTCCTCACAACACCATTATCTTACTCTAACTTTGAGGTATAGATTATGCAACCACATGTTTTCAAATATAAAGGGGTAGTTATCCATTTTAATATTCTCACTACATATACAAATGGATTATGGTATGACTTGATCTTAGGAAGAGTAAAGAGATTCAAGGTGCTATTGTCAATCCAATCTGACTAAATAAGGACTCTATCTAGCCTAAACTAAATGAGAGCTTCCCCTAATCTTATACTTGACCAAGTAAATTTGGTTCCACTTAGATCAACATCCAAAACGCTGCACTTCATAATGGTTCCACTTAAATCATCCATACTCTCAATAAAGTCTTAGATGCCTCCTTTCTTTTCAAGTGGAGAAAGTTGAGTGTTAAATCTTATGAAATCATAAATTTCATGTCCCTACAAGTGGATATAAAATATTTCAACTTATTCCATAATATTCTTCTTCCTTGAATTGTATTAGGGGCATAAATATTAGATAACATCCTGACTATTTTTTCTCCTTGTTCTTGAGAAAAATTGCTACATTATGATATATCTTGAATATAACTTCCCTTAAAACATTAGTGAATCCAAAGAGTAACTGACCCTCCCAAGGCACCTTTGGAATTAATACTGACTCCATGTTCCTTGCTCCATATATTATCTTTTATTTTGTTAAGGGTTTATTCTAATGTTTTCATTTCTTAAATCATTAAAATATTGGGTTTTATGATTCTTCCTTAAATTACTTACAATCTTCTACTTGTTGAGGATATTAATTCCCCTTTGTATTCCAATATATTAATTTCATTTTCTTGGTTTTGTTGGACCCTTAGATCCAACCAACTTCAGATTTATTTGTATAATGTTGGCCACCTCCATTTTTGTTTACCTAGTTCATATTTCCAATATTATAGGTCTTCTTCTTTCTTTTTTTGGTTCACTTACCAAATCTAATGATTTATTTGTACTATGGGTTTATAAATTTCAAAAAATTTGGTAGGGAGCCTAGGAGTTATAATTCATACCTTGAGATAGTGAACAAGGTAACAACTCATCCTCTTTTGTAAGATGAATCATCATAACTCCTAAATCATCATTATCCTCGCCCACTTGGGATTTTTTATTGGGAGGATTCACCTTCACCTCCTTAGGTGTGTGAACTAACTTAAACTCAAATATTTAACTTTCCTCAATGTTTCTCAATTTTGATGGCTTTTAATAAGTTTCAAATGTATCCATTTATCACCCAACATTAAATCACATTTGATGCTTGTTTAGTCATTTGAATTGGGATCACTAATCATTATATCATTGCTTTGTGAAGATCGATAGTGGGGAGTCCTTCTTGACAATTTTCAACTAATTTAAATGAGCAATAATTTTTTATTTTCAAGTGAGAGAGGATTTATAATAATATATATGCTAATCCTTGTAAAATTAAAACATTAAATCTTGGAATTTATTAGAGTGTTTTATAAAATGTACACAATTTGTTATTATTTAAGGAAATAGTTTCATAAGAAGCCTATCATTATGAATAGGAGTATGACACAAGAAGCATAAATGATTTCAAATGTAAAAAAAATTGATCACTATTTACACTATAAATCTGATTTTTAGCCCCCTGAAAGGATTTGGATTGGGACTCAATCTTATAATATTATATTGAAAGCATATTACATAATTTATGTTTACCAATAATCCCTTTTGAATAAGTAGTGATAGTTTCTAGTAGGATGTAATGATCTTGAAATGTGAAATTCTTGAGTGAAAGTTAAACTTTAGGAATGATTCAAAATAATTGTTGGATAAGAAGGTGTTTGTATCCATTAAGAGCAAAATTTTCAAATAATTTAAACATTTATGTGAAAAATATGATCCTATATAAAGTGCATGTGGTTTGGAGTGATTATAGTGAATGCTTAAAGATTCAATGATGTAATAAATATGCAACAATAGATTATATAAAGGAAATAAATAGTTATACAGTTAATAACTAGCGGTAATTACCAACTGAACCAAAGTGCATAACTAACAATGTAATACATAATTATCTATGCTAACATTCCCCCATTTATTACATTGTTTTTACAAATGTACCCCCAAAATAGATCAAATTTCACCTTGCCAAGTGACTTGCTGAGTATATCTTCTATATGTGAATTTGTTAGGTAGTAATGGAGTTGAATGTGGTGGTTCAAGACTTATTCTCAAATATAGTGGCATTGGACCTCAATGTGTTTGGTCCTCTAATTAAATACTAGATTCTTGAAAAGCTTTAACACACCTAGATTGTCATAGAAAAGAATTGGTGGTTAATCTCTAGGAATGT
Source organism: Torreya grandis (assembly GCA_037957365.1). Classification (NCBI taxonomy): domain Eukaryota; kingdom Viridiplantae; phylum Streptophyta; class Pinopsida; order Cupressales; family Taxaceae; genus Torreya; species Torreya grandis. The sequence goes on along the minus strand of JARHVA010004843.1, from coordinate 971,523 downwards.
CAATGTCAGACAGAACATGACGTAACCAAATTATTTCACACACAACTCCTCATACAACATGGTATTCTACCTCTATGTATGAGAGATCAAAAAAAAATTGCTTCTTAATAATCCATGAAATTAGTCTAGATTTGAGATGAAATATATATTCAAAAGTTTATTTCCTATCATCAACAAATCCAGTATAGTCTGATTCTATGTAACCCTAGAAGAAGTAATTTGAGTTCTTCTTATATTCTAGACTATAATCAATTGTACCTCGAACATAACTCAAAACATGTTTCACTTTAACCCAATGACACTTCTTTAGCTCTTACATGAATCTCAAAAGATAGATAACAACAAAGCATATGTCTGGTCTAGTAAAAGTCAAGTAAATGAGACTCCCAACAAGTTGCTTGTAGTGAGTTTCATCTACTTGAAGTGAATCCTGAAATTGGGATAGATACAAACCTTTATCCATTGGAGTTGACATTGGTTTAAAATCTGTCATCCCATATTTCTTAATGAGCATCTTGGCATATTTCATTTGTGAGACAAAAATATTATTCTTCTTTTGCCAAATGTCCAAGCCAAGAAAATAATGAAATAGCCCCAATTTTGTCATGTCGAAGGATTTATTCAAGTCATTTTTTACTTCTTAAACAAGATCATCTAAATTTCTTGTGATCATGAGATCATCTACATAAAAATAAAAATAATGATAATCTTTGTGACTACCTTCTTGATATACAAATTTGTATCTGAGGGCTACGAATGAATATATGCTACAATAGATGATCATTTATATTAATGTACCATGCACTTGGTGCTTGCTTAAGTCCATAAAATGACTTAATTAGACAACATACCTTATGTGGATGTTGTTTATCATTGAAGACTTCTAGCTGGGTTAAGTACACTTCTTTTTTGAGATCACCATTCAAGAATGCAATTTTAACATCCATCTACTGAAGCTTCTATCCCTTTTGTGATGTGAGTGCACAAATAAATTTGATGGTCTTGATATTATTAGTGGGTACAAAGGTGTCCTCATAATTGATTCTTTCTTGCTGAGTATATCCCTTTGTAACAAGTCATGCTTTATATTTGTCAATGGATCTATTTTCCTTGTATTTTGTGTTGAAAATTCACTTGCAACCAATGGATTTATTTGTTATAGGTATATCAACAAGTTCCCACATCCCATTTTTGATGATGACATCATATTCAACATCCATGGCCTTCTTCCACTAAGGTTGGCATAAAGCCTCTCGAACTATCTCTGGTTCAGTGTTGTCAAGTAATTAACTCATCAGTGTGAGATTAAATTCATTTCTCGCTTGTCTTTTGGTTTGAACTCCGAGTGAGGTATCTAGATTAGAGTTTAGGTTTGAGTCCCTGATGGTTCTTCTATCCAGTTTGGACATCGATGTTGCTATTGATTTAATGAAAAATTATTTTCCATATTTTCAAGATCAACAAACAATTCTCCTTATAGCTCACCTTCGTTGTGACAAGATTATTCATTCTCATCATCTAACGATGGGAACAATCTATGAGAGGTGGTAAGTTCTGACTCCTTATATGATAATGAGTCAAATGATGACTCATCACAAACCACATCTTGACTTTCATAAATATTTTTTGTCTTAGGATCTATGAGATGATATGTTTTTTAGGTAGTACTATACCCTAATAGAAGGCACTAGAGTGTCTTTGATTCAATATTCTTTCTCTTTTTAGTAGGGACATGCATATAATATGTACAACTAAATAGTCTAAGATGAGAGATTGAAGGTTTATGACCACTCCATACCTCTTATGGCATCTTGTCTTACAAGATCTTTGTAGGTGCCTTGTTCAGAAGATATACGGGTATCAACCACTTCTACGTAGAATGGTGCATATAACTTTATAGTAAAAAAAATGCAACGAACCATCTCCATGACTAAATGATTTTATCATTTCACTATTCCATTTTTCTATGGCATATAGGGAATAGTCAAGTGATGTTTGATGCCATGTTGATTTAAGAATGCCAAGAATTCTTTTGATGTGAATTTCCCCTTGATCTAAGTAGAGGAGTCAAAGAGGCCTCCTTGACTGGGTGACAACAAGCTGGTAGAAGACCTTAAAATTTATAAAGGCTTCACTCTTATTTTTGAGAAAGAAAACCTATGTCTTGCAAGAGAAATCATCAACAAACCACTGAAAGTACTTGAATCCTTGGGAAGAAGTAGGTAGGGCTTTACACAGATCAGTATGTACCACATTGAAATGATTTGTAGATTGTCAGGAACTCCACTTAAATAGAACCCTATGTTGTTTTTTGAAAAGGCATTTAGGGCATATAGGCAAAGAATGAGACAACTGAGCAAGTCCACAGACCATGGCCTTAGAGCTGAGTTGGTACAAAGAACTAGTAGAAAAGTGCCCATATCGATAATATCATAGTGTAGTAGATTCTACCATAGAGGCAAAGGGAGTAACAACATCGGATGAAACTGCATCTAGGGCAAATAATTGATCCTTCAAAAAATCTCTAGCAATGACTTGACCTTCCCATGAGAGGAGATAGGATTTTGTGTCATTCTTGATCATGAACTCCACCTTAACTTTATGATTCAAAAGTTGACTTATAGATAAGAGAATTTTTGTCAATCTAGGGACATATAGTACCTTAGTGAGAGTACAAGTTCACATCCCGAGAGGAATGGTAATAGTTCTAATTCTTTCTGCAACATACTCTTTATCGTCTGCAATTCAAACTCGATCTCTAGTGGGTTAAGTAGTCAGTGAATCAAATAGTTCCTTGCATCTTGTCATATGCTTTATAGTGCTAGAGTCGATCAACCAAACGTTGCTCATGTGTGATGAGCTTTGGGAGACAAGAACTATGCCTTTATATATGTTGCTACACTATGCTTTTACGGGTATCTCCTCTTTAGATTCATCATCCTTTTGATGTTGTATCACTACATGTCCACACTGCTTCCATTGCCGAGGATGTCTTTTGGATTTATGTAAATCATCTTTACTAGATGTGCCCTCTTGACTAGATGATCATTGTGTCAAGAAATTATACCAGTAGCTATCAGTATCATGCTTATTGGTGTGATGAATATGACACCATCTTTTTGCCTTTTCAAATTTTTATTATTGTTGTGACTACTTTGGTGGTCCTTTCAATAACTTTGGACCACATTTCTTGGAAATTAGGGCTTTATCCTCGAACTCTTAATGCATGGATTGGATGGCTTCTTCTTGTTGAATAAAATTTACCAGTTCTTCAAAAGACACTGCATGTTTTATGATGTTCAATGTCATGATGAATGTGCAAAATTGAGAAGGGATAGGTCTTAATGTGATCGAAACCAATAGTTTGTCCTCAATCATTTCTCCAAGTGTAATTAATTTTGCTTGTAGTTTTGCTACCCGACATAAGAATTCCTCAACTTTCTCACCATCTTTCATATTAAGAGTACGAAGCTTTGACTGGACATAGAGAATATTCATCTAGTTCTTCACGTCGTATATGGTGGATAGAATGTCCCAAGCCTCCTTCGATGTTGTCACATCCTGAATATAAGGTTGAACCTCATCGATGATATTGAGTGTGATCAACATCAAGGCTTTTGAATTTGACTTATCATATTTGGTTTGGTCATCAACTCTAGTAGGATGGGTCATTATACCAGTGATGATGCCCCATAATTATTTGAATTGAAGAATCGTTTGCATAATTTTATAGTTAAAGTAGTATTTTATGCTTCAAAATTATGTATGAAAAAGTGTACCTTATTGAAAGGGTGCCTTCTTCACAAGCTTTTGCTTGCCTTTTTAATGGCAGACAACCACTTCACACATCCCAGGCTTGGTATGATCTCCTACTCGTTCCACTTAATCCATTCAACTTTCAACTGCAGTCTCTATTTACCATGCTTTAGCTGCGTTGCACAGGCGTTGGTAACTTCCTTCTGCTCGGTTAGATTTCCACGCTTTGTTGTACGCTGCACTTTCCCTAGGTAGGCATCAACCAAAGGCATTTAGCCGCTTCTTCAGCTCTGCTTATGTCATGTTGTATTGACCAGCTTTGGCTGCTCTGGATCTTCAACAGAATCTTGCCACGCTTTAAAGAGCATTGATCAACTTCGAAGAAATGCTTTCTGACTCCCACGCTTTCTCCTTTGCGTCACCCACTCAGTCAGCTTTACTGCACTGCAGAGCTTCTCTTCAGCTTGTTGCATTGATCTGTCTATATATCATCGCTTCTGTGAAAGCTAAATGTTGTGATCAGATGAAGATTGATTGAAGGCTCGCGGGCGTTGACTAGGCTATAGTACCGTTGTGCATCGACCAGGATTATATAGCTCTGATACAAGAATTCATATTGAATAAAATATAATTTAGGAAATGTTGTGAATGGATAAAAAAAATATGTGAATTCGTTAACTTGTTTCGTTTTGTTGGCATGATTTGAAATCAAATATAATATTGTATGGACCAAATGTATTATAATACACCATGGTTTTATGAATTTTCATAAATTAAATATAGTTTATTTTTAAGATTAATAAGTTGAACCATAAAATAGAGTAATAATTTCAGATCTAGGAGCTTGTAATTCAATTAAGCTCAGGGATCCTAAAACATCACAGATTCATTTTAAGATAAAACTTTAAGGAGAATGCACAAAAGTGGTTCACCAATATGTAATACAAATAAATCAATTACATGTATTTAAGCATCGATGATACATTTGAAATAAAATGCCAATGCTTAACTAAGAAATTGAAAAAAAATAAAAATAAATTAAATATATGGATAGAAATGGCATGTTTTATGTAGAATGTATTAAAAGATTTGTCACTGAAATATCAACTTGGAAATGCACACCAAGTTTTCTCAGTGAAAAGAGATTATGAATACAATATGAAGAGATTACGAAGACAATACAAAATATCTTAGTAGGTGTGAATGTGTGTGTGTGTTTTTATCCATCTAACTTTTCTCTTCATTTTCTATCTCAAATTCAAGAAATTTAACTCATATGTCATAAATAGTTTAGTATTTAATATTTAGGTTGATGTATAATTGATGATCAAATTAATTAGTACACATGCATTCATGCGTGACTTTGAATTCAAATTTTACAATATTGACACTTCCAATAGTCAAAAATGGAAAAAAAAATAGAAATTGCTAAGATACCACAAAACACAATTTCATTTTTCATCTAAATGTTGGGATTCATTGAAATCCTAATAGAATGTGCCTAATGATCTCCATCATCCAACGAAGAACTAGAGAACTAGTTTTCTTCATCCTTCCATTAGGTTTGTGTTAATTTTTTCATCAAATTATGCATCGAATCTTGAATGGAAATCCCAAAAATAACTTTTCATCAAATTATGCATTGAATCTTGAATGGAAATCCTAACAATAACAAACTTATGACAGATTACATATCTACAATTTACTGTGTCTAATATATTTTGAATCAAATCTAGATCACTAAGAAGCGAGGGTGTATAAAATTTATGACATGAATGCTTATTTCCCTAGAAAAAAACCTTTCGAAAGTGTGCATAGGCATCAAAGGGAGACCAATGAATTATCAATCAAATCTAGATCATTAAGGAGTGAGGACATATATATATGAAAGACATGAATGTTTATTTTCCTAAGAAAACAAGCTCTCAAAATTGGTAAATATGAAAGGGAGACCAAAGTGTTAGATTTACCGTTTCATGACTTTTGAGTATGAAAGGGAGACCAAAGTGTTAGATTTTCCACTTCATGAGTTGTAAGTTATGTTATTAGAAACACAGTGATAATGTAATAAAAAACGAGGATTCAAAAATTGCATTGTGTGTGTGTGTGTGTGAGTGAATATATGTATATATACATATCACAGATCTCTCTCTCTCTCTCTCTCTCACACACACACACACACACACACACACACACACACACACATTATTGTCATCAAATTCATCAATATTATATAAATAGACTATATTAATTTGATTATATAATTTAATAATTAATAAATCAATATACACAATGATTGAAACATCCTAGAAATGGTAGTTTGTCTAGTTTGTCCAAATGAATTTAAAATCTTATATAAAGATTCTCATATCTATTTAGATTATTGAGAATCTTTGTTGAAAGTTTAAATGAGATATGTATATGAGGAGAACTCTGGGATTAATAAATTTAATAGATTAAGACTTAGTAGATTAATCAATAATTAATTACGGAATGGGTTTGACTACTCCACATAATATTCCTAATTGTTAAAAAACATCATTACAAACAATTCTATTGTTAATAAGTTAATATTATAATTATTCTAATAAAAAAAGAATTTGAAAACTCTTCCATATATAAAAAGACGCCAAATTGTAATGATAAATAATACACACGCCTTAAATCCCTCTAGCGAAGTGAGAAGCATGTTTAAAGTGCTTTCACTCACCAAGAATGATATTTATTGCAAGAATTCACATGTAACAACAATGATATTTTTACAATTAAAATTCAACTAATCCTTAACCACAAAGGTCTTCTAAGTTGAGTATAAGGAAAAGAATTATGGTTGTAATGGTCAGAGTTGATCATCAAAACATAGTCCTTGGAAAACACGCAAAAGAAAAAGAATTAGTGGAGGGATCCCCGAAAAAATAGTCATCCGGACCAAGCAGGTCAACATAGTTGGTAGAGGGGGACAGCATTTCTGGTTGGATGCCGTAACCCTCATCATTCGGAAAATCAATGTTCACCGACAAATCTGGAACTGAACTTTCCAGAAACTTTTCCGAACTCTCGAAGAAAAAACCAATGTCTTCAGGAAAATTCACGTCCGTGCTCATGTTCATGTCTTCTGCTTGCTTCGCCCTCTCTTCAAAAGAGGAGGAGGAGGAAGAAGAAGAAAACGAAGATGGAGTCGTCATTTGCTTCAATTTGGGAGACTGGAGGAGTCCGTTTCTCTCGTTGAGGATCCCGCCGCCACCATCACCATCACCACCACCTTCCCCAACTACATGGTTGCAGGGTAGATCAAGTTGCTGCGTGTTGGTGCTTGAATCTTCACTCTTGTTATGTTGCTGATGCGGAGGCAGATAGCCCACGTATCGGCTGATGTCAAAGTTTGTGACGGCGTTTATTCCTCTGAATTTTATGGCTGCTTTGTCGTAAGCTTCAGCTGCTTCCTCTTGTGTGCCTGACCAGTGACCAGTGACCAGTGACCAAACACATTCACATTCACATTTACATTTACAAACAATCTACGTACATACTTAATGGATCCAAATATTTATATAAATAAATTGAAGTAAACGTACCGTATGTTCCCAAATAGAGATACTTGTTGCCCAAAACCCTTCCAATTCGTGCCTCCCACCGGCCATTATGGTGGTGCCTAATACACGTTTCTACACATGTCAGTGTGGGGAGGAGGAAGAGAATGAATGGTTCATTTAAAAATTCACTACTTTAAAATTGCGCATCACACCTGGCTACACCGCGGTACTTTGAGACTCCTCTTGAAAATCCGCTGCTTCTTCTGCATCAACGTAGGGATAATATATTCTTTGACGTAAAAAATTAATATTTCACTTTCTTTATAATTATAACTCATTTTATATTTGCAAGGGTAATTTCATCTTTTAAAATCGCTCTATAAACAAGGATTGGATTTATAATGTTGGAAATAAGCCACCTTTCATCGATGGGTGGGTTGGAAGAAATAAGCTACATTCATGGCTTAATGGCTTAATGTTGGAAGAAATAAGCTACATCCGGCTATGGTTTAATGTTGGAAGAAATAAGTTAGATAGGAGGTGGGTTGGAAGAAATAAGCTACATCCGGTCATGGTTTAATGTTGGAAGAAATAAGCTACATCCAGCCATGGCTTAATGTTGGAAAAAATAAGTTAGATGGGAGGTGGGTTGGAAGAAATAAGCTACATCCGGTTATGGCTTAATGTTGGAAGAAATAAACTACACCCGGCCATGGCTTAATGTTGGAAGAAATAAGTTACATCCATCCGGCCATGGTTTGATGTTGGAAGAAATAAGTTACGTCCAGTGATGGTTTAAGAAATAAGTTATACCCAGACTAACGATGGGCTGGTCATAAAGGGGTCGGTAGCTCACTAGTTCAACTGGTGGAGAATTCTAGCAATAAATAGAAGGTTCTAGTTTCGAGTTCTAGCTTGTCTATATGCGTTGTAGTTCAAAATGTGGTATCAAAGTCAAGGTAGGAGCCCCAAACCCCTGCAGTGTGGCTTGGCTTAAAGGGGGTGTTAAAAATAAATCACACTCCAACTAAGATGAACCCCTGCAGTGTGGCTTGGCTTAAAGGGGGTGTTAAAAATAAATCACACTCCAATTAAGATGCACTGGCTAGTGTGGCTTAGCTTAAAGGGGGTGTTAAGAATAAGTCACATTCCGACTAAGATGCGTTGGGTTGGTCAGCTCATAGACGGGCTTAAGGGGGGTGTTGGAAATAAGACACATTTCGACTAACGATGTGCTGGATTGGCCAAGCTCATAGAGGGGCTTAAGAGGGCTGTTAGAAATAAGCCACATTCCGACTAATGATGGACTGGGTTGGCCAAGCTCATAGAGGGCCTTAAGAGGGGTGTTAAGAAATAAGCCACATTCCGACTAACGATGCGCTGGGTTGGCCAACTCATAGAAGGGCTTAAAAGGGGTGCTAGAAATAAGCCACATTCCGATGGGTTGGGTTGCCCAGTTCATATAGAGGCTTAAGGGGGGTGTTGGAAATAAGCCATATTCCAATTAATGATGGGTTGGGTTGGCCATGGAGGTACTAGTAGCTCAGTTGGTAGAGCACTTCAACAAGCAAATGAAAGGTCCTAGGTTTGAGTCCTAGCATAAAGGGGCTAATAGATTAGTTGATAGAGCATTTCAACAACAAATGGAAGGTCCTAGCTGGTCCATATGATCCATATGAGCTGTAGTTCAACAACTAACACATTTTAGGAGGAAATTTTCTGCTTTCAATCAATAAAAGTATATAAATATAATTAATTTTTTTAGATTTAACTATCATTTTTAAATCACCAACCAAAATCCATCATAATGAGAAATTAATCTGAAATGTTAGTAATAATGAACCATCAATTGGTAATCTCAAATATTGAAATAAAAAATGGCAAAGTTAAATCCAAAAACTTTAGATACACATTATAGGAGTTCAGTTGCAATAGTGGAAAAATAATTTGGCGCTCTCAAAACTCTATATATATATATAAATATATAAATAATATATATACTAGTGTTGTTCATTTTTTTTTTTTTTTTTAAAGTTGAAAAAAAAAAAAAAAATGGATGTTTACCTTCTAAGAGAAGCCAGATATTCTTCCTTGGTAACTTTGTGCATTTCCTCCAACTCTTTCGTATAAGTAATTAACTGAAAATGGGGGCATTGATGTTCAGTTAATACTGAACTGAAAATGGGGGCATTGATGTTCAGTTAATATTGAATTTGAATTTAATCAACTGAAATAAACTGATAAAAAAAATATTCGTTCAATCTCACAGGAAAATTTAAGATAGTTTCTGTTCCCCAATATTTGAGAGCAGCCAGATCGTATGAGTGCGCCGCAGCCTCTTCATCGTTATATGCTCCTGAATATGAAAGTTATGAATTCAAATGAGTCATATATATTTCAACGGCCTTATTTTCATCGAAACTTCAATCATATATGAATTTAGGGGGAAGGACATAAATGAATACATACCTAAGTAAACTGAAATCAAGTTCACCATCAACGCATGCAAACAATAAAAAATCAATTTCAGATCCAAAATTATATATTTCAAATTGATATTTATATAAATATATTAAATGCAAAACTCTGTTAATACCTTGTCTGCCTTTTTTACTCTGTCCTTGGTTCCAACAGTTCTTATCCCACAGATGCGCTTCGTATCTACCGGTCCAACTGTGCCTGAACATTGGACATTGAAAGCCAAATCTAAATCGTCATCTTTGGAGAGAGAAAACCAATCTCAAATCATAATAAAGCCAATATAGCTATGAATGCACCTAGTTACTCCTCTGTAGATAGAACTACGGCCGCCTCCTGTAGATTTCTGTGATTTATCTTTAAATCTACGTGAGCGTTTGGGATTGGGATTGGGATTGGGATTGAATTCTGGCGGCGATTGCATTGAGACCATGCAGTTGGGTGACTGGTCCTCTCCATATAATGCCCCCTTCATCAATGCCTAAGAATTCTCGTATTTTCTCAGTGATTTTTGCAAGCCAGCAAGCATCAAATAAATAATCATAGAATGTGAAAGCGGAGCACTTATTTGTAACAAACATTTGGATACGTGACAAGCCAAGCCAAGCCAAGCCAAGCAAAGCAATGCATGAAAGGTGGAGTGAAGCTTCATGCACACAACCAAAGTCATATAAGTAGCAAATTCGCTCACCAAGAATAGAATGGTGCACCAAAATGCACCCCCGCTGTCAAGAGAACGTCCACTTCGCCGTTAAACACTCGCTGCTTCCGTCAGATACACTGTCGGCCTTTTTTTGCATGCTTGGTGGAGACCATATTTAGGTGGAACTATACTGCCTACTCTCCGTTTCCTTCCCTCTTTAACTTTCCCCCATCTCATTTTTCATTTTTCATTTTTTTTTTCAATCGATTCTTCTAGCATTTAGTTGGCCTCGGATGTATGGACATGCAAACTTTTCTAAGTAATCGAATTCTTTCCAACAAACAATAAACAAACTCACTCTTTTTCATAATCAAATTCCTTCAATTTAGAGCTAGGATATAAGGAGTATCTATTTTTGTTAAAATCATCCGAAACATAAAGTGGTCTCATCCTTTATTCTATGAACTTCTACACTTGACGATAATTGATCAATTTTTTATTTTTATTTTTAAATTTGAAGTGTTAATTTTTTATATAAACATTTTAGTTGAAATAATATTTAATTGTTTTTCCTTTTTTTTTATAATCATAAATTCTTTACAATTACCTTTCTTCATCCAAACCCAGACAAGGATCTTTTTTTCTCTCAATTTATCGTTGTAATATATATATTGTTAGGAAATTACAAATTGGAAGCTTCATAGCTAGATTTTAGAGAATCTATATATACAAATGATTGAAAATATTTTCATATATATTAAAAATATTATGTTACAAAGTTATTCATACAACAAAAATGAATTGACATAATCACACTTTGAAATAATCACATCAACCAAGGTGAGATGCACTAATAAGTTAGTTCAACACACTATAAACTCTTCAACTAAGAAAGGTGAATAAACACTAAGCTAAATCCACATAAATACAACAATAGAAAAAGATAAAATCTTGAGTAATAGAAGTAACACGAAGATGTGAGAACCCTATTTTCATAGTGCTCACCTTTAGACTTGTGGTGTTTTACTCACATCTTGTTGAGACGTGCCTTTTGTGTTATTGAGACACGATATGTTATTAGTCCCTTATGTCTGAGACAAAGATTCTTTATATTATGAGATGTTATGTTTTGCTTACGCGAGAACAATTTTATGTTTAGATTAGATGATTATTATATTCATTGTGATATTAATTTATTTATGCAATTTGGTTGTTCTTAATATTGCGTATTGATTCCATACATGAGAGCTATTGTTCTTGAGCATGTATTTGTGTACAAATATATTTAGATGATTGGTATTAATTTATCTATCACGCCCATTTATTTATTTTTAAAAATAGCCATGACTACAACCATCTCGTGTGCAACCAGACCCTAAAACATGAGCGGATAAACGTATATACATCGACTTATAAATATATATTCTATTCCTACCGACTACTAATATTTGTTTATTAGTTGTATGCCACTTGTTAGAATATCAAAGAGTCCCAAAGGTTCAACCAAGAACATTAAGGGATTATTCACTAGAAAAATCTCATGGTTATCATGCTAAAACATTAAGGCAACCATCAAATTTAGCCTAAGGCCATCACTGACGCAGTCAAGCACCATGTGGCCACTTCAGGTCTACTCACATCTATCTCATTGAGTGTAGTAGTCATGCCACTTGTCATAATTACATGTCTCCAAGCTTAATTCCAATTCATAATTCTCCTGAGCTTTCGAGCTTCAGAATGCTTCCAATTGGCAACTTCTCAGACTTTCAAGGAGCTCCAAAACATTAGGGGATTAGTCTTAGTGATTAAACCCTCCCATGTATGAGTTCTAGGACAATACCACCTGTTAGCCTCTTGGTACCCTGGAACCTCGAAGGCATTAGGGGATTAAACTCGAATGGTTTAATCCTTTTAGGGTTTTGAGCTCTAGAACATTACCACTTGGAAATTTGTCGAGACCCAAGAGTCATTATGGGATTAAATACCCTGCTAACTCTTCAATTTGCCAAAATGATGCCACATGACATCATTCAACCAACCCTTAAAAATCTAAAAAAAAACTAAGGAAAAAGTTGAATGAAAAACCAAAGTAATAAACAATGAAGGCAAGAAATAAATACATGAATCAATCAACATAAAAATTTCACTAAGGCAAAATCCATCTAAAAAAATAGTAATTCAAATAAGGCAATATTTGATTAAAAACTAAAACAGAAAATGGCTAAGGCATGAAAAAAAATACCATAAATAGTTAACTTAGAAAATTGATTAAGGCACGAACTGAAGTAAAGTAAGAGAGTGACTTGATGAATACAAACAAGCTAAGGCAATACTAATTGCACCTACTAGTGTGTTATTGGCATTAACATGTCCAAAGCTAATCCTGAATTCCCATAAAATGATAAAATAAGAAGGTGATGAGGCCTAAATTGATCTCTTAACACTAAACCAATATTCCCATTGGTTTAGTCATTTATTAGAATTTACAAGGCAAGTTTGATATCATAAAACATCTCATAAGGAGCTACTCAATTATGTGAGTTGGCTATTCTATTTCTTCTAAAATAATGCTTCTAGCATTGGTGCTTAGACCCATTCTGATACACATGGGTGAAATATCAAGCAATAAATCTACTAAAAGTAAAGAATCGATTCTTGGAAGGGTCTTCAGAATCCTCTTCTTTTATTAGAGAATTATTGCAAGGGTGACCTTAGTCAAACCTGAAGGTTTACATGCTTTATTACTTATGTAATAAGGGAACCCAGCTTTGTTATAATTATCTTTTAAATAAGCTTGTCTTGTTATAAGAAAAGTCTACTACAAATAGCCTACTCAAATGTTTTATTCAAGGATATTTTCCACAAGACATATCTTTACCAAAATCTCTTCGATATTTAGGCTATATAGTCAAGTTGTATTTTTATTCCCAATAAAAATCATATAACTATTCTATTTAAGTTCCACTCAAATATTGTTAGTTTAATCCATTAAGATGTACCGTGCCAAAAAATATAAGAAACAACACAATACAAATTTAATAAGATTATCTTTAACAAAGATTTAAGCAAGTGAATTATGCTATCAATTTATTAATACATCCATATAGCATAAGGTGCTTCCTTTATATTAACAAATCCATTCTTAATGGGTCTAAATTTAGAGTGTACATCTCTGGTTACATCCTAGTCTATATAAAGGTTTCAATAGGTAAATAACAAAACTCTCATCCCATAGATAGATAATTACACCAAAAGAATATCTTTCATAGATTATTACTAGCAGGGTAGCTGCTATTAACATATCTAAAGCATGATATTTTATCCATCAAACATAAGCATGATGCACAACTCTAGGCCTGATTCAATAATAGAAGAACAACCAATCTTTAGAAATGGTCATTGTTTGCTCTATTGTAACTATAAGGCATCTGAAGGTGAGCTCACCTCCCAACCTTTTTCCATCATTAAGCTACTTCTCTAGACACCCCCAACTTGAGACTCACAACTTTGAGCATGTTTACATAACTTATAAGGGAAAGTATGGGTATCTAAAATAAGGGTACCATAACACATAGGAAATTACCATGCACAAACCTACAGTTCTATTCTTGTTTCTTACCCAAGGGAATTCCCAGTCCCAAATATAAATTAGATAAGCATTCAATGAAACTAAACATTTCATAAATAGAATCAATAAGCAATCAATCACATTATAACACAAGCTTATTTTTAGAGTAAATAACACAAGGTACCTCACTCAATTTCTTCCATCTATTAGTCATGGGAGGGTTAAGCAATCTACCACCATGATCTACATGGGAGGGATTAACAATATACCACCGTGACCTTCATGGGAGGGTTAAACAATCTACCACCATGTCGTGCATGGGAGGGCTTAACAATATGCCACCATGAGAGATATTGTTCATACAAGATCAATTCATATTGTAACTACAACTATAAAACATATCAACAAGAAAGATTCAAAATTCCAATCAATAAAAGAGATATAATACATCACCAAGGCCCTTAAATAGGTAATAATTACATGGCAACCAATTCACATCGATGGAAAAATAAGAAGATAGAGAGAATAAATTAAGTGTTCTTATTCATCATATAATCAATAGATCAATAAAATATAAACATACATGGTTTCATTAAATAATGTAAGTTGTAAAAAATTATTTATAAGCCAACCTATTGATTTCAAGACTTTTGGGCACTATCCTCTAGAAGTCTAAAGGCTCAACTCTCCTAACTAGCCTTCCTGCTTATTGCCCTTTTTCTTCTCTCTTAAAATTAGTCTATTTATTTTTAAATTGGAAAAAAAACCTCTAATGGAGAGCTTGAATTATATATATAGACATATTATAATCTGATAACCACTTTCATTCACTAGCCTATACCTCATTAAGAGGCATTCTTCTCCACGTCCATAATGGCACAAGGCAGCTCTATAGACTTTTGTAGTTGCTTCTGAGACTAAATATCCTTTTTCTTGGATCAAGACACATAATTAATGTAAATATATACCAATCATACACTATACATTCTAGATGTTGGTCTACTTAGGGTAAAAAATCTTAAGGCGAGGAGACAACAAGTTTCACCAATCAAATTTAAAACTTGGCCAACTAGAGAACACATTAATGTCGAAAGAGAGGGTAAATAACATCTAAACCATCAAATAATAGGATGATTCAATAAGTATTTAAAGGTTTGAATTAAGGTTTTTGGTGATATAACCATGATTTACATAATATCATTAATTTATTGGCCTTTTGTGTTCCTTCACACTCAATGCACACATTAAATTCCTCTAAGAAAATAGCCATAGCTAAAAAATTTAATCAAAATAGGGACACCCAATGAATTATCAATAGCCAACATACAAAGTAATACAAGTATGCACATAGATAAATTCACATAGCATCATATAAATGTATTTTCTAATTTTCAAGCTTAGGAGGAATGATTCAAACATTATTAAATCAACATATCACATGCACATAGTCAGATTCCATATTGTGACATCACATAAATTAATTGTAAGTAGTATAATTTCATAAGTAAGAAATCAATACATGATTGATAATAGATATTTCTCATGGTCTCAACACATGAACAATCTCCTTAAAATCATTGCACATATTAGTAGGATGTGGCTAATAACATAAATCTAGAGTCAAAGTATTATTATCAATATTCTCATAGTCATTACTTATCAAAGATGAGTATTGTACAATACATGTCATAAGTAAGAAATCAAGACATGATTGATAATATGTCTTTCTCATGGTCTCAACACATGGTAATTCTCCATAAAATATTTGCACATCTTATCAAGACATGGATAATAACATAAATTTAGAGTCAAAGTATTATTATCAATAATCTCATAGTAATTAATTATCAAAGATGAGCATTGTACAAAATAGGGGCCTTACATCCCCCTCCCCTTATGTGGAATTATGTCTAGAATTCATTGAAATTGGTTAGGTTAATGAACCCTCAATGGTGATTCATCTTACCAAGTAGCTATTGATTCATCATATTTGTCCCACTAGACCTGACCCTAGTTCAAATCTCTACCTTGAAGGGCTAACACCCTGCACACTATAATCTGCATGGGCTCCAAAATTAAAGCTCCATTGGTCTTAAATTTCAAGGCCATCTATTCTAATACATGAATAATGTTAGGTACATATTGACAAAAAACTAATACATGAAATACATCAAGAACATGAGATATGCATAGTGGTAAAGCCAATCGATAAGCTACTAGGACAATGGTTTCTAAGATCTCATATGGCCCAACAAAATGAGGTGCTAACTTTGAATCTTTTCCATAATAGATAGGGATATTGTTGGGTCTTACTCATAGAAATATATTGTCACCAACATTGAAATTTTTATCAATCCTCTTTTCATCAACATACTTATTCTATAAGTCCCTAACAGTCTCAAGGTGCTATCTAATATTAATTGCCTACAGTTTCATGTCTTATAACATAGTAGGTTTAATCAAAACTCTATCCTCAAGTCAATCCCAACTTAGTGGGGTTATATATGCTCTACTATATAATTATTTTAATGTTTTCATTTTTATTGAACTATGATACCTATTTTTTAATAAAATTTAACAAGTTACATATAATTATCCTAGCTAGATTATTGGTTTGTAACATACATGTGAAGCATGTCTTTAAGAACCCAATTGACTCTCTCAGTCTATCCATATATCTAAGTATGGTATGGAATACTAAAATTGAGCTATGTGCCCAATGCCTTGTGTAAATATGTCCATAAGTGTGAAGTGTAAACTAGATATCTATCTAAGATAATCTTATGGGGAATCTAGTGCAATCGAATAATGTCATCCAAGAAGACTCTCACCACTGAAGTGGCATTGTAAGTAGTATTCATTAGATAAAGGTGATATACTTTAGTCAACTTATCTATAGTGACCATGATAGCATCATGATGATATGATGAGGTAGGCAATCCTATAATGAAATCCATGGAGATAGTATCCCATTTCCATTCTAAAATCTCATGAGGATATAATAATCCTACTAGATGATGATGCTTAGCCTTTACCCTATGGCATTCTAGGTAATGAGATACAAAATTAGTAATGTCGTGCCTCAAACTGACCTAATGATACAATTTCCCTAACTCTATATGCATATTCTTAACCTCATGGTGTGATTGGTAAGGAGCTCTATGTGACTCAAACAAAATCATATCATGCAAGCCACCATTGTAGGAACATATATACACCCCTTATGGTGAAAAGGGCCACATGGATCAAAAGAATAAACTTCCAATTTACCTTTTAGATTCAAACCATAATCTAACATTTTTTTTCACTTTCATGTAGAGGTTATCCTCAAGAAGCTATTCCAAAATCTAAATTCACAAGGGAGTATGTAAGCTCATCATTGATAATTAATGACACCACCTACTCAATGCATATGCAACCACATTTTCCTTTCCTTTGATATATATATTATCACAATCATATTCACACAATTATAGAAAACATTTTTTAATTTTGTATCACCTCAGTCTTGTACACTTGGTAACCTCATATCTTAGTTGTTCTTCCTAGTTATACGCATTCCTTGATTTTACAAGCCTCACATCTGCACTATATTTTGCCCCTTAACATATATATTAGTCTAATCGATATTATATTTATGACACATCTTATCTTTCCTAGAATGCTTAAAACTATACTTATCCTACACCTTTGTAAGTTTTGATCCTATAATTATTTTGCTACTCCCTAAACACTAATGTTTGGGATAGATCGTACCATCGACATTACTATCCTACCCTAACATAAGTGTCTAGTGCCTAAAAGTCATCCAATTTTAAAATGAAATGTATTCCAATGGTCAGCTTAAGTGATTTAATTCAAGTTATTACTCCAAAAGGATTTGATATAAATATAAGATCAACCCTCATTCATTCCTCACCTAAAAATCATACCAAATAGACCAAGGCACTTATCAAAATCACTCTATCAAACATTTAATTGATTAAATCTTCTCTATTTCCATGCAAATCATAGGTTCAACACATCTACAGGTCTAAAGTACTAAAAGAGTAGTCATATGATCTTATTTACCAAGTTACAAGCTAGGTCACTGTTGTAATGGATTTACACACATTATATGATTTTGACACAAGCCAAAACATAGGGGTAACTACATGAGTTTGAAGCCCTCTTCTATAGTATTAGCTATGTATAAAACACCCTTTTATAGTGGGGTTATTTTGTGTCAACTTGACACTGTGTGCCCACTAACCCATTTTTCCCCAAGATCACATTGAATATGAAAAGATAGGGTTTTACAATTTCATAAGGAGTGATAGTCCATGACATAAATCTAAATGCACTATAACAAAGGTGAATCCAAACATGCAAGCATCCATGTGGTCACATCATATTTCAATATATATTTTTTACAATAAACTTGCATCAAACTTAGATTGTAATATCGACGTAACCATACAGGGCTACCATGACTGTGAAGATAGCTAGACGCGTCAAATCAAGAATTTGGCAACTGTTCTAGAACTATATTCTCACATGATTTCTTCTTATTCTAGATACAACTCTATGTTAGCATTAGATCCAGATAAGTACCTTATTTTATGTCATTTATATATCTAACATATATGTACTTTCCATTTTTATCTTATCTTAGTTTAATAAATTTAATATATGGTTCATCTGAGTTTATATTTCAATCTACTTGATGTAAATATGATATTCACCCTTGTTCCCTATCATTTATATATTATTAACCCTATCTATCCAAGAGGATCCACATCCAAATTAGGGTTAAACATTTGGTGAACTTGACATTTGAGCATCATTGTTGTATAAGCATTCTCTTATAGATGTTTATTTCTTGCCTTGTCCTAATCTTTGTGTTATTTTACTCTTTCATCATGGATGACATTGATTTATTTGATTTTTATGACTATGAAACCCTTCATCAATCTCTCAAAGTGGGAATCAAAATAAATTACTCTTACATCCCTCCAAGTTCTAGGGCATACAATATGAAAGCTTTGAATTGTGTTAGTTACTATCCCTCTAATCAGGTCCATGCTCCCATACTTTCAAGTCATGAGTTAATCCATCCCAAGGAGGATCTAGAGCATTTTCCCTTGCCTTCTATACCAAAATTGGTTCCACATAGAGAAAAGGTACCTTTATTTATCTGTGAATTTTTTTGTCAATTCCATAAGTAAATCATGGAAGATTTGCAAATTAGTAATAAAGGGGATGTTCCTTCAATTTTATTGATCAAAACTCCTCCTATTTATATATTTACAAACAATATTCCCCTTATCAAGGGTGATGATTCTTCCTATCCTTCACTTGATATTGATTTTTTTTGAAAGGTTAAGTAAGAAATTGTGACATCTACCAAGTCATATTAGATCATCAAGAAAAGGGAAGCATTCTACATCTACAGAGCAAAATAATATTAAAATTCAAAATAAAATACATATACCAATGTTAATCAAGGTGTTTCAACCAAAGGAGGTTCCTACCACATTAAAAGAGTTGTCTTTACCAATACTTCCCCAAGAACCACTTTTTATATCTTTACCAAAGGTGCATCAGTCAAGTTCTAAATACATTCCAATCTCTTCAAATTATACACCAAGGGTACCAAAATTCAAATATCTATTACCATTACCAAAGTATCCAAAATTCAAGGATTACAGACTTGTACTTATTATCCATGAGGATGATTATACTCACATTCCTAGATTCAAAAGAGGTGGTGGTTTAGAAATAATAATAACACCTCTATCAAACACCACCATTCCTATAGATTATCTTATGTATATGATGAAAACTGTTGGATATCATCAAAAATAGGTTTCTATACTTCAAATGCAAGTGGATTTCCATAATGAAAATGAAAATGGTACCTCATTCAATAATAAACCTCTTGCATAATGTATACTTGAATATACTTATCCAAATGGTTTTAAATTTCCACATTTACCTATCTTTTGGCACTCTAAAGATCCATTTGATCACATGATAAATTATGTAAGTTCTTTTGGTCAATGGGAAAATTATGACAAACTATTATTAAAGGTATTTCATATGATCATTTTTGATGCATCTCACAATTTTTTTTATAACTTATTAAAGGGTTCATTAACCACTTTTTATTCATTCCAAGTAAAGAGGAGGGAGATTAATTATGAAATACACATTATGAGAAAAATGTGGTGTTCCTAGTCTTTATATGAGTGATTTGTAAAACATACTTAATATGGGGCCCATAAAACATCTTCATCCTATGCCAAATCCTCAAGTGCACAAAGTCAAAAAATGCACACATCACTAGGATTTAACAATTACCTTATACATGGGTGGTGCTTATTTTTGGCATAACCATATTAATCCTAAAAAAACACAAACCACTTGTAGTATAAAGACTTTTCAGCAGCTTGGTTTTAACTTAAAAGAGTTGCAAAAGAGGGTCACTTGGAAGGACTCATTGGGCAACATAACAATACCAATTACTTTTGGTCCTGAAGTAATCCAAACATGAGTTTGGGTTATGCCAACCACATATTCATATAAATTTCAACTCAAAATTCTTTGGCTATACCAAATGAAATCAAAAAATGAGCAAAATCAATAATGCATCTCCTTTTCTCATGAAGGAAAATTAATACATAATTCAAATGATAACATCACTTATTTTACTACACATGCAAAACATGAAGAGGAACACGCTATGTACCTTTTCAACCTATCCAATCATGATGAAAACAATGTAAAAGATTCAACTTAAGTTTTTAAGGCATTAAATGGGGAAGATACATATGATAATCCATTTGATAGGATCATAACTTGGTTTCTCCAAAACCTTCCAAAAATACCAAAAAAATAAAACATTTAAAAATTCAAAAACATTTTTGGCACCTACATGTTCTATTACCTCCTTGGCATATGTGTTAGTTCTATGTTGAGGGATATCATATAATTTACTCTTACATACACATATGTGTCACACTTCACAATTGGGTGTGATACATGCGTATAAAAAGACATGATACACTCCTATTTTGGCTGTTTGGATTTCCTTGTACTCATGTCATATGGACATTAGGGGATCTGCTTCTTTGATCTTGATATACATAGGTTATATGTTTCAATGATCACTCTACACTATCATGTTTTAGCTTATATATATACTTACACATGCCTATTATCCATGATTATATCTTACACATGGCACTTGTTATGCTACACATTTGACATTTTTTGCTAACACATTTGATCCATGGGCCAATATGACATGTTTATGTTGGTTACTAATGATTTTAATTTATACACTTCCTTGATTATTTTTCCTTGATATTGTCTTATTTATTTAAGCATTTGAATATGCTCCATTATATGTGGCCCCTATGCCTATGTTTGTATTATTTGACATTTGAATATGTCACTAATTGTGGTATGGACATTTGAATATGTCATTCCTTTCTTTATGGACATTTAACTAATTCATGTCCATTTGATTTTGTGGCATTTGAACATGCCCCTTATTTGGGTTATCCTATGACCTTTCTTTGTTGACTTGTGTTTGATTACTCTTATGTGTTTGCTTGTTTTCTTTCTAATATTATATAATTAATATCTAGACATTGCCATGATATTTATCATTCATACTTTGACTACATGTGATCACATTGGTTCTATGTGCTTCAATGATACATTTACCTAGATATGTTTCTTCTATATGTTACATGGTTACATTGAAATATATTATAGTTGTCTTACCTTTTTGAGGTTAGGTAACTTCTAGGTACTATTTTTAGCTCATCTCAAAGGGAGGGCATATTAGTGGGGGCATGATTTGGAAGCATGTTCTCCACACATTCACAGTTCACATATTTAGTGAGGGCATGTCATATGGACATGGGTTATACACATTCATAATTCACATATTTAGTGGGGGCATGCTTTGGAAGTATGTTATCCACACTTATTCAGTATTCAACATCT
The DNA here is from genome assembly GCA_037957365.1 of Torreya grandis. Taxonomy (NCBI): domain Eukaryota; kingdom Viridiplantae; phylum Streptophyta; class Pinopsida; order Cupressales; family Taxaceae; genus Torreya; species Torreya grandis. Next base: position 949,547 of record JARHVA010004843.1, on the reverse strand, counting down.
CTAGTTTATAGTGAGGGAATATTTTGGAAACATGTCCTTCACATTAGTACTTATATTAGTTTTCATATTTATCCATATTTAGTGGGATCATGCTTTGGAAGCATGTCCTCTAGACTTACATAGTTATTTAAATTGGCTAAAACACACACACACACACACACACACACACACACACACACACACACACACACACACACACACACACACACACACACACACACACACACACACACACACACACACACACACACGATTTAGATTCATAGTTGTGGTATAATTATATACATTGGTACCATTTTTATACACAATTTAAGCATGAGACATATCTAATGTGTCATGCCCATTTTTTTATTAAATAAAGGCATGACACACCATTAAAACAAACAAGACACAAACACATATGAATAGAGACTAGAATTTAATATAATCACAATAAGAATCCTAAAATTGACAGAAGGCTCATACATGTGTCAGCCACTAATTCATAAGCCCACACTCCTAAATCATTCATCCTAGCACTCAGAAAGCTTTTCACAACTCACACCAAATGACAACGATGTAAGTTACTTTGAGATGGCTGTAAAATTTAACCTCAACCACTATTGATGTAGTCAGGATCCATTTGATCACTTCTATGATTTTTTTGTCCATGCCAGCTTCCCTTTGGGATACCAAGGCCACTCTCACCACCTATAACTTCCTAGGTGACTTTGAGAAAAGATCCACATGGTGATAATTCTTTACTCACTTCTTTAACACTTTACAAGGCTATCACAACTTCTTTGGGGCCAAAAATTAGTGGAAATTATGCCACACGACAATATTTTACTATCCCCTAGCATGTAGGCTTCACTCTTGATATAGATGTTATTAGAATTGTAGAGTAGTGGGATTCTACCATATAAAAACATCCTATATATCCACTTGCCCATGGGATTCATGCCCATATCATACATATCTAAGATAATAGATTGTTAGGATGATGCCACATGGAAGCATCTCGTGAGCCTACTTATTTGGAGGCTTTACAAACTACACAAACATATATGGAATAGTTAGTCACTAGTATGATGTCACATGATATCATCATGTGAGCCCAATTTCCTAGAGGGTTGCTCATTATACGGTCTTCCCCAAGATATTGGGTCAACAAGATGATGCCACATGTCAACATATTACTATGCTACTAGTCCAGAGGCATCACTCCCTATGCAATCCTCCCCAGGATTATGTGTCACCAAGATGATGCTATGTGAAAACATCTTTCTATCCCATTATCTCAACACTAACCATATAATAGTCCAAGATGATGTCACCCCCATGTTATTGTAAGGATGACACGTGGATTCCTTTCAACCACTCACAAAATTCATAAAAAATGACTAACAAAAAAGTCTACCAAAAGGCCCATATTAGAGGCATCTAAAGTAAAATCCAAGTGCATGAATTATTCAACAAGAGAAATTTTACTAAGGTAAAGGTTGCAACTAAAGGTCTCAATGAATGGCTAAGGAATAATTAACTTTAAATCAAATAAATCAAGACTCAAGGCAAAAGAAAAGCTAGAATCAGTCAACCAAGTAATTCCACTAAGGCATGAGCCAAAGGTTATTACGGGAGATATCTAAGGTGAAATGAACTAGTTAAAGCAAGGCAACATGCATTTTTCAAAGTATTACCACCATTTATGCATCCTAATATAAACCTAGCTTCACCATAAGTTTTTTTCCATCCTAAAGGATTATGTATTCACATGAACTATAATCTTGACACTAAACCAATATTCTCATTGGTTTATTCTATATGAAATCAAAAATACATCATGTTTATAAATAAATCCTAACTTAGAGAAGATAGAGCATACCTACACTTCCTATTGGGGATACATTTGTTAAGTGGGAACATGACCAATATGGGGATATACTAGGCCCAATTAGGGGATTACTTATCACAATACACCATGTGAGGTAGGGTTCCAAAGCCTAAAGTCTACCACAATCATGAAACAACCCTAAAAGAGTCCCAAGGTTTGATATTTCACTTAAGTCTAATAAACATGAAAGTAAATATAATCTAGTGCTCACCAAAGCTTGTGGCATAATACAGGGGTTAGTAAAGCAATAAAAAACATGTATAATAAAATATCAACTAAGCCAAGTATGAGTAAGACCCTAATACATGGAATATGAAGAGTAATATTTTTTACTCCAACACTTATGCTACTTCTATATACTATGGAGAGGAGAATAAAGTTAAAATATACTTACCTGAATGTGAACCCATCGAGACTCAATCTCTCCCTTAGCCAAAGGGTTTCATATAAGTTATTGTGATTTGTAAGGTTAACTAAGAAATGGCAAAGCATCCAAGACTTATCCACAAGACTAGATTCTCCAAGTAAAAACCCTAAGCTAAGACTCCTCAAGTAGAATGGTGGAAGATTAGATTGTGAAGAAGCACAAGTGAATAATAACTCTTGATTAGATATTCTAATAATGATCAAAATGTTTTTTTATATATGGCCAAATCTTGCCCTAAATCCTTATAAAAATGTTGGCTATATAGGGTCAACCATGGTTGACCCAGTGTATTTTTAGGAATAATTCACTAGGTTTGATCTAGGTTAGTCGAAAGGCTAACAAACCCAAAAAGTGAAAAATACCCTAAACTATACAGGGTCAACCATGGTCGACCCAGTGCAATCAACAGTCCAAAAGAGAATTAAGGCAAGAAAAGGAGGATGGAAAGAGGAAAATACTGGAGTATTGTTAAAGGGAGGACTAATATCTTAGGGAATGGTTTTAATAGTTGGTTAGATTGGTAATAATGTGGCAATAAGGGAAAATAATCATATGAATTACCAAAGTTCTGCCCACCCCTTTCCTAGTACATCCCTTAAGGCATACACTCAGAGAGATTGAGAATTTATAGGTTCCTAAAAGATACTAAGTGTCAGTAATCAATAAAATTTTGAAAATATTATTAGTATACATATGCCCCACTCAAAGGTCATCATGTGTCACTAAGGTGCAATATGGGATGGTGCTTTGAGAAATATCATAGTAACACATAATGATGATGCTAAAAAAAATTATAGTATTTTAAAATTAAAAATAACTAAAAGTAAATGACAAAAAAGTAAATAACTAAAAATTAAATGTAATGCATACTTTGACTTAACTTTCATCTCAAGATGTATTAGATACCTATTATTCTCATAATGACTAAATAATAAAATCCACTCATATATTGATCAAAACACTCATATTACAAATAATAATTATTTTTATGGAAAGAACACTCTATATCATAGGAAACTTTGAGAGGGATACCTCTTTTAGAGAAAGTCTCTATTATAATTACTCTTTGATGCCCTATAACATCATATACCCCTATACTTATACTATTTCTTACCTATCTCTCTCCATATGCTAATGCATATGAGATTATTTCCTATCCTATTATACCCTCTAGGTACAATACATTCCATCCCCCTTAAATATGTTTCACCTTTGAAACATGATAATAAATAGGAGGAGGACCAAATGAAATCTAAATAAAAAATAAGTTGAAGACCAGATGAAAGCTCTACCATGCATGCATTTCTACTTCCACTTCTTCTATTTGTGCTATGATAGGACTATGTAAAATAATAAGGTAAACATAAGCACTAAAATAGGAGGTGGATGTACATAAATATGAATGAGTGGAATAACCACAAATAAAATCTAGTAGTGAGAGTTAAACAATGAAAGTTGAATCTTAATAATGGTCACCTCAAATCTAGAATAGGGTGCACAAAATAGTTATCCTTGTGAGCCAACTATGGGTACATTCCATCCCCCTTAGTATTATTTCCCAATGGAGGTGGAGCCTTAATTCCCTGCTTGGGATTTATGATTGTTGGATTGTGATCTTTTTAGGGTCTACTCAAGCATGGTGGTTGCTTGAATGGATTTGTTAGAGGAATGCTCAAGCACTTCTGGTACTTGCTCTAGCAATTTTATGAGCTGAGGGAGAATTAGTTGGAGATGTTTCTATTTGATGTAGTCTTCTATGAGCTTAGATAAGCCCACTACTTCCATCATTATTTGAGGGTGACACATGTGAACCTCTACTTGAATCACATCTTGAAGTCCATTGATGAAGTAATGAATGAAGAATGCAGTAGAGGTGCCATTGGTTAATGTCTCAAGCTTAATCTGATATTCCCATACTATGCTAGTTTGTCAAAGATGAGTCAATGCATTGATAAGATGATATCTCAGGAGAATGAGAAACCCCATTATAACTAGAGTATTGGATGTTGATTGTAACCAAAAATGTGTTCGATACAACATGAATAATTTTTTTTATTTTTTTATTTTATTTTTTATTTTTATTTATTTTAAAAAAATTTGACACTAACAAATGACACAAGCAGATGATAATTAGATGTGGAAAATATAAAAAGTTGACTAGATAGCTATAGAAAACTATTATGAGATGCAATAACGACCAAAATTTTTTAGTGACACTAGTACTCTAACAAATGACCAGGTAAGACTTATGAACATTAATACAAAAATTATGAATATAGAAGTATACTGAATAATAATATAGGAAAGACCACTTAGAACTATTAATGAGATAGAAAAGACTTAATAATTATCATGACAAAGACTTAAACAATTATGGAATTTTTAGGACTAAACAATTAAAATATTTAAGACTTTATGTTTGGGATCAATGAAGCTTAAGACTAAAGTCATATTTTTAAATAAATTATAGCTAAAGAAAAAAATGGAGGACATATTTGAATCTAAATACTAAACAAAATCTAATAATCATAATCCTAACACTAATAAATAAGAACAAATGAATCAAAACCTAAACCCAAGACCACATAACAAAACAAAAACCACTAATTTTGCTGAGAAACCCACTGTTGGTAAGGGAAAGGGGTTTCCAAGGTGAAAAACTTGTGGCTAAGACTGGAAGGATGTTGTAGGAGCCAAAGTTGAGGAGACATCATCAAGGCAAGGCTATTCACGTTAATCAAGGATATCTAGTGAAATTTGATATTTTTGGTTCAGTAAGTTTGCAGTCATGGTGATGCAAAAGATAAGTCATTAGTGAGGCCAAGTGCCAAGGAGCTAGTTTATGAAAGAGTGGATGTAACCTGGCATGCTTTTATGTGAAAGGCAAACAAATTCTAAAACATATGCATACATAAAGGGATCTATCCATGAGTTTATAGAGGGTGATCACTATTGATGGAGTCATGGAGGTAGCCAGGAAAAAAATGAGCTATATGAACGGTCAGGAGTGGTGGAAGGATAGAGAATCAAGTCATAAAAACCAAATGACCAAGGTGTTGGACACTTTACAAGCACTCTATTAATGGAACACATAACCCATGCAGTCTAAGATTTGAGCAATAAATAAGGCAAAATAAATGTAGGTACTAAGAGTTGAGCTTCCAAAAACCCTTGATACCAAATCCAAGGATTTAAGGAATGACCACGTCAACCACTATGCCAAGCAGGAAGGAGACTGTAATGCCAAATAGAGAAAAGTGATGTAATGCCCAATGATAATACCAATAAATGAGCTCATGGAGGGTGCTACAAATAATCACTAAATTGTAGAAATACAGGTTTGAGTGATGTATGAGCTAAGATGAAAACCATCAAGTTAATGTACTAAGTGATTTTAATGGCTCTGCATAGATATGGAGAGCGAAGTGAAACCAAATCAACCAAGGCAGATCTAAGTCAATAAAGATGCCTTTCTAGCACTATGTTGTAGATCTCACAAATAAATATTTGATGTCCTCACACACTAAATATTTCAACTCAAAATAAAATGTTATAAAAGCCAATGCTTAAGCACACCAAACTTTCAACTTATTACAAAAATCCAATGCTGAAACACTGTATAGACTTTCAACTCATTATAGAAATCCAATGCTAAAACACTGTATGGACCAGCGATACTGTAAATAGTAATCTAATATATGAGAATATTTCAAGTGGATGCAAACTCTTTCTATAAGTTCAATTCTCTTCCCTTGTAATGAAAATTTTGGCTTCTTTAATCTCAAATTTTACCGCAATAGAAAAAAAATTTCCTAGGAAAGTGATCTGATGCCAATATTAGATACTTGTTACTCTCATAATGAATAAATAATAGAATCCACTCATATATTGATCAAAACACTCATATTACAAATACCAATTCATTTTATGGAAGGAACACTCTATATCATGGGCCACTTTGAGGGGTCTACCTCTTTTAGATCAAGGCTCTATTACAATTACTCTTCAATGCCCTATAACACCATATACCCCTATACTTATACTATTTATTACATATCTCTCTCCATATGCTAATGTATGTGGGATTATTCCCTATCCTATTATACCCATATCGGTACATTATAGGATGGTTTTCTACTATGTTGTTAGTTTTGATTGTGTAGGGAGCAGAGACTACTTTTGACAAACCCAATAATACAAAATTAAACATAAAAAAAATGCAAGAAAAGCCAAGATAGTTGGTGTTATGAGGATAGGATGTACTTAGGAAATTTGCAAAGCTAGGGTGACAAGTGCTATATTAGACCAAATGACCAAGTAAAACAACAAGAGTAAATTGGGTAACCAAAAATCCAAGGCTACTAAAGACCAAAAAAATCAAATAAGTTATCCTTAAGTAAGAAAGGCAAACTCACCAAGTCAAACCAAGGATACATGTCAAATAGGATGGTAATCAATAAAACAAAAAAATGTTAAAAGACAAAACAAAATGGTAAAACAACATTGATGAGTGAGAAATAACAATCCACATCTCAATCATCAATGAAAAAAGGTGCATAAAAGGGAAAACAACATTGATGAGTGAGAAGTAATAAGCCAACCTCACTCAATAATGGAAAAAGGGTACAAACTCAGGTGTCCATAATAACAAGACAATAAAACAATGATAAATGGTAAAAATAAAGTAAAGTAAGTCTAGAAATGTAAAATCATGGTGAAAAAGAAAGAAGTAATCCATAGTTGATCAAACATGTTGTTTTGCTCTAAGGATAGATAAAATTGAAACAAAGTAGTGTTAGCATGTTTTTAAGAGGTGAAGAAAAAGGAAGTAAAGAAGAAGGGAAAATAGATTTGGAATCAAAATTTATCTATTAAGGGGAAAGATGAAATGGGTGGAGGGGAGAATGAAGGAAAAACCAAGGTAGAAGAACTCTTTATCAAAGTTGAAACACTCAAATTAGGTTTGTCAAAACAAAAGGACTATTGACCTTAAGGACTATTAAGAACTCTTAGCTACACAAGTCTTAGGTTAAAAAATGGAGTATATATATCATCACATGAAGGCTATATACATGAAAATTAAAATGGACCTACCTTCCCATAATGTGTTCCCTATTCTTTAGGACCTCTTACAGAGCTGTCGATCAACTATGAATATTGGGTACTTGTATGAGAAAGTAGGTAGCATCATAGAGTTTGTTGAATTCCCCTACTCCAATCTACCAGCCTACCATGCCCCAAAGGACCTTGAATCTATGTGAGTCCAACCATGGAGTTTGAGCTTTGATTAGAGATAGGAGATGTGATTGCAATCATGTGTTTTAGTGTGAATTTAACTTTTGATATTTTTATGTTACCTTTTGGATAGATCATTGCCTTTTGACTAAAATGATTTGGATTTTAACATTCTTTGATGGATTTTTCTATTCCTCCTCCATACGGTTTTGGAAAACTAAACATGGGTACTAAATATGAATTGTATTTGAATACTTGGGATAAGGTTTCTAAGAGAGAGAACTTTAAAGAGCATGTCGTCTAAGAGTCTCATAAATCTAGGCGAGGAGATGAAAGAAAGGGGAAATCAAGAGGAATGACACATGTAACAAATTGAATTACTTCAAATTACAAAAAATGTGGCAAAATGGAAAAAATGGATACAATGACAGTGAAGTGTGTTTCCTTATCATATGAATGAGGGAAATGGAGGAAAACATGATAACATATATTATTGTGCAAAATTCATCTAGAAAAAAAAGAAAAAGCTAAAGTTGAGAACAAGAATCAAGAATATGAAAAGGTAGTAATTTTATGAGGAGGGCTAGGTCCTATCCACAGTATTACATTATAAATACCTAAAATAAGAAAAATATAAAGCAAATAGATGGTAAATTTGTGAGGGGTGTCGGGTCCTATCCAAGATCTTTCAAAGCAACTCACAAAATAAAAACCCAAGGGGTGCTAAAACAACATTGGCAAGCAAAAAGTATGTGAAAAATAAGTAAAAGATGGCGGTTTTGTGAGGAATGTTGGGTCTTATCTATAGTCTTAAAAATAAACTCATAAAATAAAAACTCAAGAGGTATGAAAAGAAAAATAAAATACAAGAAGATAAAGAAAACTATGGTACATCAAGAAACCAAAAGATCAAAAGGGAGGACTAAAGGTTTGTGAAAGGAAGGAAATTGTTACAAAGGGAGAGACTTATGCTTAAATAACCTAAACAAAGTGTTAGATAGATGTAGATATAAAGTAAGATAAGAAGGAAATGTTTAAGAAAAGTAATTTTTAAGGAATTGAGCATTGGTGGGCTCTTTGAAAACATGGTCTTCATTAGTTTGAAGGCATTATATGCTTGTACCAATAATATATTTAACTAAGTATGGGACCCACCATTTTTGGATGTATTTACCTTCTTTATCATGTGTTTAGTATAACTTAAGGACAAGATCACCAACATTAAATGTGCAGAATTTGACATGTTTGATATGTTATCGGGTAATGCGAGACTTGTATTGGTGGTTATGTTATAAAGCAAAAAGATGGTGTTCATCAAGAAGATCAAGGGCATGAAGATGAGCTTCACATAACTTCATCAAGAATAATACCATGAAGAGAGATACAAAGAGAGGGAATCTCAACTTCTAAAGGAGTAACTGACTCAAAACCATAGACTAGACATAATGGAGTTGCCCCAATAGTAGTATGTATGATAGTTTGATAGGCCCAAAGTGTAGGGTAAAGATGAAGATGCCAATCTATGTGGGTTTCAAAAATTGTCTTTTGAAGAATTTTATTGGGAATTTTATTAGTGGCATCGGCTTGACCATTGCATTATGAATGATAAGGCATGAAATATTTGTGATTGATTTTAAATTTGTTGCAAAGTTGTTTAACATGTTTATTTTTGAAATTACCACCATTTTTTGAAATTATGGTATAGGGAACACCAAAGTGGAAAATGATTTGATTAAGAATAAATTTGGAAATGGTAGGACTAGTGATGTTAAGAAAAGGCATGGATTCTACCCACTTGGCAAAATTTTTAGCAGTGGTGATGATAAATACATGCCCATCATGGGAGAAAAGAATTTTACCAATGAGATCAAATCCCCATGTGGAAAAAGGCCTAGGATATTATATGATTTAAAGTTTAGTTGGAGGTTAATGGATTAGATCATCATGAAGTTGACAAAGATTGCACTTTTTAGCATATTTGATTACAGGTTTTTCAAAAGTAGGCAAAAAGTAACCCATACGTAGGAATTTTCATTTTGTAGCATGTATGCTATAGTGGCCACCATAAATTCCCCCATGTACTTGTTCCAGAAGAGGAGGGACCTCATATTTCATAACACAATGGAGCAAGGTACCTTTAATATTATGATAATAAAAGATGTTGTGTCAAAATAAATACTTAAAATCTTATTTATGAATGTGTGTCTTTTCATGAAAATCTAAATTAGGAGGATAAGTTTGGTGTTCTAAAAATTGAATGATATCTTGATACCATGAGCTTTATCAAATGTTAATAGCCTCAATGTGATAGATAAGTGAATTCAGTGGTTGAGTAGAAGACAAAGATTTTCTTATTTATATAAGAAAAGAAAGATCACAAAGAAATTGATGTGGATGAAATAGAGAATTTGAAGAGGTAATAGAATCAACAATGGTATTTTGATCTCTCAGAATAGGATCAATAGTGAAAGAGATAAAATTATTAGCAAAAGTGGTTGTAATTTGATGATAGGTGATGAGATTCTCATTTTTACATTGATAATCACCACTGACTTGACGGTAAATAAGTTGAGAATCACCTAAAGCATGAAGGTATTGAATGTTTAAATCAAGAGAAGCTCTCATGCCTAAGATAAGAGATTCATACTGAGATATATTATTGGTGACATCAAAGTTGAAGCAAAAAGCTAAAGGAATGATCTTGCCAAGAGGACTCATGAGAATGCAACCTGCCCTAGCTCCTTGAAGGCATTTATCACCATCAAAGTGGAGGGTCCAAGTACCCTCATGAAAGTCAACATTAATTTTAGGGATTCCCTTGATAACTAATTTTGGTTTAATAGTATCAAAGGGAGTGGAAGATTCATCAATTTTATTGGCTTCAAGATCAATGATAAAGCTATGAAAGTAATATTTGAGAAAGATAGTTAATTAAGAACATCAATGTAAAGGATATTGTCATCTAGAAGATCATCTTGAAGGGAATAAGTGGATGGAATGGGAGCTATGGCAAGTTGATCAACTATGACTTGCCCTTTAAAAACTTTTTGAGTGATAACGTAGAGATCAAATTTCATAAGTAAGACTATCCATTTGCCAATTCTATCTCTAGGAAGAAAGGCTTTGGAGAAGAAATGATGAAGGGGGTTAGAATGAACAATGACATAAGTAGTTTGGTAAAGAATATAGTGATGAAGATTTTTAGCTTAAAAATAGATGGTGAGGTAATTGTGCTCAATTTTGGTATAACACATTTCATAGTTGATAAGGCCTCAACTAATGTAGTATATAGAATACTCTCTTCCAGTATCATCATATTAGGCAAACATTACCCCAATTGAAATAGGTGTGGAATAAGTATATATAATCAAAGTTTTATCATTAGAAGGAGGATGAATTGTGGGTGGATGAAGAAATGACTCTTTCATTTTATCAAAGGCTTTTTTACATGGATATATCCATTTTAAAGTAGTACCTTTATTGATAAGGGAATTGATGGAGTGGATGTAATAACCCATTTCAGGGATGAATCATCTAATTTACCCAAGCTTTCCTAAATAAGTATAAATGTTGGGAATAGAATGAGGAATGGGCATGTTGATGATGGCACTAATTTTGGTAGGATCAACATCAATACCATGAAGAGAGACTAAGAATCCTAATAATTTTCTAGGTGTGACTCTAAAGACATATTTGTAAGGATTAAGTCTAACTTTATATTTAAGGAGATGATCAAAGATGATAGTGAGATTGGAAAGATGATTCTTATGATGTTTGGATTTAGAAATAAGATCATCCACATAGGATTTAGCAATTTTATGAATGATATCATGAAAGATGTGAATCATCGCTCGTTGATAAGTGGCACTGGCATTTTTGAGGCTGAAAGGCATTTTGACATAGTAATAGGTGCCCCATTCTATGGTGAAAGTAGTCTTATGTTGGTCTTCAAGAGCAATATGAATCTGATTATATCCAAATAATCCATCCATAAGAGATAACATTTCATAACCAACCATGGAATCAACAATGGCATCTATTGAAGGTAAATGGAAGTTGTCCTTGGGACAAACAAGATTAATTTTGTGAAAATTAATTCAAATTCGAATGACCATAGTGACTGTCTTCTGAATGGGGACAATGTTGGAAACCCATTCAAAATAATCCATTGGTTTAATAAATTTATCATCAAGTAATTTGATAATTTCCTTGTGACACAAATTTGAAACTTCAAGTGGAAATTTTCTTTGATTTTGATGCATAGGCTTGGCATTAGGATAATTGATGATGTTATGCAACATATTGCTAGGGTTAATTCTAGGCATGCCCTTGTAGGACCAAGCAAAAGCATCATGATATTTATCAAAGAATAGGCTGAAAATATCATGTTTAGAAGGTGAGAGTTCTCAAGACACTATAATTGGTTGAGGACAATATGGAGTACCATATTTGATGTGAGTGTTTTCTTTGATAAGCATGGAGTTGTCATCATGAAAATGGTATGGTGCATTAGGTAAGGCAGAAATTGGATTTGTTTAAGGATCAATGATAGCAATGAAGTTATTGAAGAAAGGAGTTTGTCTTAAAATTTCCAAGTTTATGATGCTATTGAGGAGGTTGAGGTTATCAACCATAAAATACCTCAAGAATAGCTTCATCACTAGGCAAGGTAGGAAGATGACCATAATACTTGACATATACTTCAATATCTAAAATTTGATTACCATGGTAATTAGAATTAGAATGTATCTAATGAACATCGGTGGCCTTAGAATTAAGTGTAATTTTGAGAGTAAAATAAGTAGATGGAGTAGAAGGGATTGGTGTATCAGTGATAGGATAAGGATCAGATAGAATGATTGGATCCAAAGGTGATAAAATAGGTGTAGGAACTTCTAGAAATTTAGAAAGCCTATTTTTCTCTACCACCCAAGGAGTATTGATAAGAGGGAGATTGATGGGAGGCACATGACCCTTAGTATCAAAGGTATGATCCATAAAAATGGTATGAACATACAAATTAAAATCATGAATTTGGGATAAGGTTTTCTGATAGTACAAGACATCCAAGTCTCTAGATTGAGCTTAGGCTATGATATAATTATCTTCATATGTTGGAGAAATTATACATGCTTGAGAATCTAGGGGAGTTTCAGATGATGAAATATTGATATTACTGAATATATAAGTATACATGATGAGACGATCTTAAAATAATTTAGCCATGCCAAAATAATTACAAGTAAAGGCATCATCTAGTAGAGAAGGCTCCTGAGCATTGCATGAAGGGAAAAATTAGTAATTGCATCTATAAGAGGAATATCATGGTCTCTTGGTAAGAGAGGAGGAAGCCATTGTGAGATGTATGGAGATAGTTTAGTGGTATTGAAAGTATGTTGTAACTCATTGGGCTCATCATCATCATAATCTACAAGACTAAAATATAAATTAGGATTCATGTTGATGACTTGGGTAAAGGAGCACTATTGATCTTAGGAATAATAGGAACACAATATTATGATTTAGGATTAGGTACATGGATACTCCATGGGTTAGGATTAGCTTCATGCTTATATCATTTTCCATAATTTAATACATTGACTACCGAAAGAATCAATGGCCCTCATTTGATGAGTCCAGGGATGACCAAGGAGTATGTTGTAAGATCAAGGAAGATTAAGGACCATAAGTTTTGTTTAAATAGTCTTAGGTCCAATGGTTAATGGAAGTTAAATATAACCAAGTAGATTTTGATTTGTCTTATCAAAAACATGATAGGTAAGATGGGTTTGCTTAAGATTACCTTTGTTATATCCAAGTTGTTGTATAATCCATAAAGATGTAACATTAATACCTAAACCTTCATCAACTAAATTTTTTGAATAAGAGGGGTATTAATGGCTACTTTGATAAAGAGTGGTGGATCATCGGCATAAAAAATAATTTCATCATTGATCATGTCCTCTTCAAGGAATTTAATAGAAGGCTTGAAATAAGGATACATGGTTTCAATGGTATTGATGTTGGTAGGTTGAGAATCGATGGAAGGCGGTTCTTCATCTATAGAAGAAGGATCTTCAATTTATTGAAGTTGTTACATAAGGAATTTACAATGATAGGGTGAAGTGCGAACCAACTCCATAAGTGGAATCTTACAAGGCATAGAGTTAAGTTCTTCAAGAAAGTTGTTATGAGGTTTGGAAGGTAATTTAGAATTTGAGAAATAGATGTGGTTAGAGGATCGAAAGGAGGAAGTTATTCTTCAATTGATTCTGAATCAAGACTTGTAGTGGTAGTATCTTTAAGAAGTTATTCCTCTAAAAATAGCTTTTTAGGTTTGGTAACAAGATATTTATGAGCTGGTTTATGATGATAATTGACCTTAACAGTGTTGACATATTGAGAATTGTTGAAGTATTGGTCATAATCAATGTCAATGACACAAACATCCTTATAAGTTGATTGATTATTGGGAGAATTTTTTTCTTATTTGAAGTAGAGGCTTTAGAAATTTGTCTTTTTTGAAAGGCAACAATGTACTCTTGATGATGAAGATTGATCATATCTTCGTGATTGAATGAATCACCAAGCACATAAGAGACAATAAATTTAGTGAGCCCTCTAAAAGATTCATGAGAATGCCTAATGTAAGCATGGAAACAACAAAATAGATTGGGGTCATACAACTTAGGAGGAGCATTGGGATAGATGAAAGGTTTAGAGGAAAGTAAAAATTATTTCATTTGCTAAATCGAAAGAGGTGTATGAGAAGGTGAAAGAATATCAGTTTTGGCAACTCCTTATTTAGTTTACAGAGCATTACTAGTGATAGAATTAGATGTTTGGAAATATCCTTTAAAAAGTTTAGGATTAGGTTCTAATTGCTTCATAAGAATGTCTTGATGATTAACTTGATCAAGAGCTTCATTAAGTGTTTGGGGAGCAAAGGTTTGAACCTTCTACTATAGAGTGGGAGTTAAATATATGATAAAGAGTTTGAATAAGTTATTATTAGTCATGTTATGATCAGCTTTATGGGCCAATGATTTCCATATTTTGATAAATTTAAGAGTTAATTTAGTGGGAGATTTCTTAGCATTGATGAAGTGGCTAAGACAATTTTTTGGGAAGATCATTGTGTTAAAACTCTTTAACTAAAGGATTAACCAAATCTTCAAGTTGACAAATAGAATTTTGTGGAAGTTGATTATACCATTCTAATACATCATTGGTGAAAAGTTTTGACTAAGATTTTAGTTATGTCAAAGGTATTAGTTTGGATCCACTCTTTGTAAAGGTTGTCAAAGGCTTTGAGAAATGAAGGAGGGTCTTTAGTCCCATCATATTTGATAGTTGGAGATATGTTACCAATATCAATGGATAAACTAAAAGGAGATAAAGGCTCATTTTGAATGGTTTGAAGCATTTTGTTATTCATTATGGGTTGAGGAATAACATTGACTAAGGCATCCCTAAGAGGTGGAGGAATGAAAGTAAGCTTACCTTGAAGATGCATAGTCAGAGGTTGAGTAGCCACATTGATTAGATTTTGTTGAAGTTACAACATTTGGTTGGTGTTAGAATTTTGAATAATGTTCATTTATTGGATAACTTGGGCTAAAAGTTGAGTTTTATCGGGTTGTGAGTTAGTATTGGTAGGAACACTACCCAAATTGATATTAGGGGGAAGATTACTAGAATAAGGATTACTAGTGGGATTATTAAGTGAAATTATGTCAATCACTCCCACATTAGTTTGAATATTCTAAAGATGGGAAGTTTCTTGGTAAGTTTAAAAATGATCAGATCTATCAACTTCATCTTCAGGTGCTATTTTCACCATGTTTCAATTCATGGATGAAGGAGGAGAAGAAGTTCCCCAAGAGTGATGGTGCTCTTAGGAGGAAAAGAGAGGGAGAAATGAACATCCCATATAATAAATAAATAGATTCAGGATATCCAAGAATATTTTGATAGGAGACTTCATTTTGATTGAAGAGAGATGAATAGAATGCAAAATTTGAGAAATAGGGAACTAGATTGATGAATAGGGCAAGAAAAAAAATAGTATAGGGTCATCTAGGTCGACCTAACATATAAAACAAGGCCTAAAAATAGTATAAGATCAAATGGGTTGATCCAATACATTAAACAGAGGTAGACAAAAGAGGTAACAAGGGATACAAATAGTATAGGGTTGATTGGGTTGATTTGGTACAATACATAGAGGTTGAAAAAGGTACAAGGTTAACTAGGTTAACCTAGTACAGCGATAAGAAAGAAAATAAAGTTTGTAACAAGTTGTGAGCTAAAACAAGACAATTTTTGTAGCTAATCTAGGAAGGAAAGAGTTAAAGGGAAACATACAGTTAATTAGATCAATAGTAGCCAATCCAATTGAGGCACATAAAATAAAACCTTGCACTAACGCTAGCTAATACAAGTTTTTACACACACGATTGAGCAAAGAACAAGCAATCAACTTGAAAAGTAAAGGAATAAATAATTGGTCAACCTAAGAAGTTTTATTATATTATTAATAAATGATTTTAAATGTGATGGGAAGCTTTTTGTAAAGCAAGGGACTAGATAGAAATCTAAGGATGGTTTTAGGTAGTTTGGAATGAAAGGGATTATAATGGAAATGATATAGGCTTGGTATTGGGGCCTACCCCCTCAATTCACACATCACAATGATAAGGGTGTCAAGTGCTTAGCCATAATATTCTATTAACCACACTTTATACATGACTAGAGTATTAAGTCAATTTCCCCCTTGGTGATGAAATCCAAGTAGGTTGGCCTTGGGTAGACAAATGTTAATGTCCTTGTTTAGATTATGTGATTTGGTCATGTGTGCATAAAATAGAAATAGTGAAACTAAATGGTTAATTAAAAAACCCCTAGTTAAACTATGTGAACTATTATAAGAATGCAAGCAACAAGAAAAGAAAGGTGTGAACTAATTACTAGCATATAGAGATTAATTCCAACTTGAAAAAGGATATAGTGTTGAAACTATATTTAAAAAATATAGAATAGGGTCGACTGGGTCAAACTTGTACTATGGAAGCAAGTTCTTAAAATGTATATGGTCAGCTATGGTTGATCTATTTATTTCAAACAACACATAGAACACAGAACTGGGTTGACAGGGTCGATCTAATTGATTATGTAGGGGCCATTTTGAAGAATACAAACTATGAAAGTAAATATAGTAAAAGAAAGAGACAAAGAGATTAAAAAAGAACCTTAGTAGATTAGAGATGCAAAGGAGGAATATTTTTGATCAAGAACCTTTTAGAATGCTAGCAAAACTTGATAACTAGGTCAACTAGATCAATCAAGTTGTGCAGGAACCTATTGCATAAGTCTAAAAAAGTACAAGGTTGACTAGGGTTAACCTAGTATGTTTTTTGAATGCCTAAAAGTTTACAGGGTCAACTAGGTTAAATTAGTAGCCTAAAATAGAAGTCTAGAAACATGTACTAGATCATTTGAGTTGATACAGTTGCCTATCCCAGAAAACTATGCACAAAGATTAGAACTAGGTCGATAGAGTTGATCCAGTATGAAAGATATTTGATAGAAATAATGCTAAAAAGAATGAAAGAAAGTGAAATAAATCCTACAAGGGTTAGTTTCATGTTGGGTTCACCAAAATTTATGAAATTAGAAATGCATCATGTCTATAAATCAATCCTACCTCAAAGAAGATAGAGCATACCTACACTTTTGATTGGGGATACATTTGTTAAGTGGGAGCATGACCAATATGGGGATCTGCTAGACCCAATTAGGGGATCACTTGTCACAATATACCATGTGGGGTAGGGTTACAAATCCTATAGTCTAACACAATCACATAATAACCCTAAAAGAGTCCTAAGGTTTGATATTTCACTCAAATCTAATAAATAATAAAGTAAATCTAATCTAGTGTTCACCAAAGCTTGTGGCACAATAAAGGGGTTAGTAAAGCAATAAAAAACATGTCTAAGAAAATATCAATTAATATAAGTATGAATAAGACCCTAATACATGGAATATGAAGAGTAATATTATTCGAGCCAACACTTATGCTACTTCTATCTACTAAAGAGAGGATAACAAAGTTAGAATATACTTACTTGAATGTGAACCCATTGAGACTCAATCTCTCCCTTGGCCAAAGGGGATTCACAAGAGGTTGTTTTGGTTTATAAGGATAACTAAGAAATGCCAAACCATCCAAGACTTATCCAAAAGACTAGATTTTCCAAGTAAAAACCCTAAGATAAGACTCCTCATGTAGAATGGTTGAAGAGCAGATTGTGAAGAAGTGTGAGCAAATAATAAATCTTGATTACATATTATAATAATGACCAAAATGATCTCATATTTATAGGTAGATATTTCCCTAAATCCATTAATAAATGTCAGCTATATAAGGTCAACCATGGTTAGTCTAGTGTGTTTTAGGAATAATTTACTAGGTCTGAGTTAGGTCAGCCGAAAGGCTAACAAACCCAAAAATTGAAAAATACCCTAAATTGTATAGGGTCGACCATGGTTGACCTAGTATAACTGACAGTCCAAAAGGGAATTAAGTAAAGAAAAGGAGCATAGAAAGATGAAAAGACTAGATGACTGTGCAAGGGAGGAGTAATAGCTTAGGGATTGATTTTTAGAGCTAGTTAGATTAGTAATAATGTGGAAATAAGGGACAATAATCCTATGAAGCACCAAAGGTCTGCCCACCCCTTTCTTGGTGTACCCCTTAAGGTATACACTTAGAGATATTGAGACTCGATAGGTTCATACAAGATATATTGTGTTAGTTATCAATAAAAGTTTGAAAATATTATGTGTATACATATTCAACTTAGTAGAAGTCACCACATAGCTCAACCTATCAAAATGCTACTAAAAAAACTGCTCAACGTATGAACTGACTAGTCTTATCCTTAGAAGATGATACTTCAAGCATTAAAAAAAGGACCTATTAATCTCATTAAATATAAGGAAACTAAACCAAAGAGTTTCTTAAAATGAAAAAATAAATAATAGATGCTAGGTCTTCACAACCTATTCTTAAATTAAGTCTCTATAAGGGTGACCTTGGTCAAACCTAAAGGTTTCATGTCTTGTCATAATAATTATAGAGAATCTAAGATGTATAATTTCTACTTTTATAAGGAGATGGTTTGGTAATAGGGAAGTCTTATTGTATATGGCTTAATCAACTCTAAAAATAAAAAAAACTCCTCTGTAATCATATAAAATGTGAAAATTGGTAACTTGAGTGTGGCTTATGATACCCAATCCATAGCTCCATCTTGCATGCTCTCATGACCCTTCTAATCATCTTTTCAGTAATTCTTAGTCATGTATAGGCTTTCAAGACCTCATTCTAACTTATCTAGGACCCCTTTTCTATGCTTATTCCATCCCCCTGGGTCTTGTGTGCTCAGGATAATAGTGCCCAGTTTGGACTATAGCATTGGACCCTAGGGTGTCCCCTTTATATAAATCCTATCTAATCACATTTTGAACTTAGATGAAACTTTTTCCTTGATTCCGCTTCTTCATTGTGTCAGCCTAATGTAATTGCATTTAACCCATGAATAATAGATCTCTATAAAATCCCATTCAAATTTCATTTAGAAGGGTTGGAAATTATTTCCAAAGGTAAACAAGAATACAAACAAGATCACGAAGGTAATTTTCCCTATTCTCTACATAAAACCAACCAATATAGCCACCAACTCATTTAAACCCTCAAACCAATCCTTAACCACCTCAAACACACCCAATTTAGCATTTTTTCATCTTCATTACACTATTGCAAAAAAAACGTCAAGTGGGAGAATTACATATGGATTGATCCCTCTTCACAATATTGGTATGTAGGCAGTGTGCCCACATAAGGGGTGTGGATACACATTTAGTGCATCTTAAACACACTAACCCCCTCCTTCTCCAAGTTTTCATTCAAGTTCAAGAATAATGAAGATATAGGGTTGGATATTAAATCATATCTACAAAGAGCTTAATCAATAATCATGACTTAAAATTTCATAGGTGGACTAATATAGGGACAATGGAAAAAGTCCAAAAAACATAGATCTTGTTGACCCAATTTTGCCCCTCAGGCAAAATCTCAGTCACCTTCTACACCTGCTTTACATGGCCAGTCATTTCGGGTTGCAAGGTCCATCTTCAGGGTTCAACAGCTCCGTTTCAGAGCATTAGTTCATCGGCCTCATTCGTTGACATTCATGGTAGCAAAAGGCAGAGTCTTCAAATGTTCACACAAGAAGAGAGGAAAAGAGCTGGAGCATTTAACACTAAGGTGAAAGAAGGGCAAACAAAATGCAGAGGGTGGCAAAATCACTGCCCACAACACTGGCGGGTAAAAATAGACCACCTACACACAAGCAATGGGCAGAAAAATTGCCACGTGAAGCAGTCAGCAGAGAAAAAGAGGCCATTAACATCGGCCGACATCGGCAAAACTGCCATGGTTGGCAGCTTAAATCGGCCGATGTTAGCAAAACTACCGCAGTCGATAGATTATGAGCCGACATCGGCAGAAGTCCCGCGTGAAGTCCATGACAGCAAGCAGCAAATTTGCCGCCCACAATAGTAGGTGGCAAAAAACCCTTGCAGAGCACAAGAAAAAGCCTGCCCAGCCGCTGGAGAAGACCAACACATAAAATGAGGCAACAAGCATGGTCTTGGTAGACTTATGACATCAGCTACAGTGTTTTTTCACTCTTCCCAATGAGACTCCTCTTGGCTCTTCCCATATAAATACATAGACTTGGTCATTTATCAGGGGATCTTCCCCAATTTTGTAAAGAGCACTGCTCTGCAAATTCTCCACCTGAATCAATAAATACAATCTTTTACCTCCATCTTGGATTGATTTGCTATGTATGTCATGAGTATTATTTGTGTTTAGTCATTATCTTCCATGCTTTCACAGGTAATGCCAACAAACCAGTTATCTACAAGGCACCGGTTCTGTAGCTGAAAGGAGAAGAGCAATACTTGAGAAAGACAGGCCAAAGTAAGTTACTTGTAAGTGTGCATTTCACAGCACCTCGATAAACTTTTGTTATGTATTTTCCATTATAGCCTCCCTGTTAGTCTCAATAGCCTGGTTCTTCTGCCAAATGCGTAGAGTATACTTGCATTTCCCTTAATTCTGAGAGTGGATCTGGAAGGTCAACCCTTTATTTTGGTGTATCACCTCTTTTAAAGTAGGCTATTTGCTTTCTTGTACTTCCTTTTTCATCCCCCCAGTATATCTATATTTTTGCACTGCCTGGAACAAACAAGATACATCAGAGGGAACTAGCCCATACCTAGAGACTCTCCTCTCCGGCTTCGCTGTCCCACATGCGAGAGAGGGGTTTCCATGTTGCGGGGAGAGGGCAGGAACCTGTTTTCCTGCCATAGGGTGCACTTTCCAGCGTCAACAATTTTGGCACGCCCGGTGGGACTCCAAGTTTTTAATCAAAAAAGTTGTAGGGTTACTCGCTGATCCTGTTATAGTAGAGGAACCACCAATACAACACCGTGCGTGTCAATAGTTTTGGCACACCCGATGGGACCATATTTTTATCAGTTTCTAATGCAATAGTATTTTAGGATTGATGCTGGTCCTGCTACTATCATTTCAAAGATTTTACAGCATCTGGTGACTCCACTGGTAAGAGCTCAGTTCTTTATTTTTAAGACTAGTCACTTAAAATTCTATGCCAAAGGTTACCACAAGGTCAGATTCAAGAGGGGTCCCTTTTATTTTCATTGAGCTACCTTTAAACTCTGCTAAAAGGCTCAGGTTTGAAAGAACTCACCCTTATCCACTAGTAAACCCTTCTAGACTTGTTGCTAGGAACACCAACCCAGCTCAGCCACAAATACAACCTGTTCCAGCCATGGCATTGCCTTTTGCAGCTTTTCATGGTGAGAGCCCCTTAAACCTCCCACGCTATGACCCAATTCTAGGAACAACTTTAAAAAATGTGCCCTCTTTTGATGGAGTGGGACCTATTACAGTTGTTGAGCACATCAAGAATATTGCCAACCTTTGCAATATTCACAACATAACAGAAGAAAACATTGCCATTAGACTGTTAGCCTTGTCTCTAAAAGGGAAAGCTCTCGACTGGTACGGCACCTTGCCTGTGAATTCCATACATTCCTGGAATGAATTGGGCACCCATTTAACTGATCATTTTGGAGAAAAAGGTGACGGCCTCTCTCTTGCTGAGCAACTGACGACTATAAAAAGAGCTCCACATGAGTACATGTAGGACTTCAATATGCGATTTCAAAAGACTTGGGATAGAATTCCCATCCTGGTAAGGCCGACTCCCAGCTACACTTTCTTGTACTACTTAAAAGCATTAAATAGTGACATTGCTATGATGATCCAATCTATGGGAGGACATATACTGCCGGCTGCGTATGACATTGCCATTGCAGCCAAAAATTGCTTGATTCAAGCCAGGAAAATTGCCCCTAGGCCTTATATGCCACTTTTCCCAGAACCGCTACCCCCAATTCAGGCTGTCACTCCCACAATTGCTCCCCTACCTATCATTGAGAAGCCAACTGTTATTCCATCCAATGAATTAAATGAAGTTAAGGGCCTATTGTAGAGCATGTCAAATGAACTTGTTGCCCTTAAAAGGCAGCAAGCTCAAAGCAATAAGCCAAACCAGGGTTATCAAAATTATGGCCATGCCCCTAGACCCCCCTTTCAAAATTATAACCAAGCTTAGGGGCAGCTCACTAAAACTAGGCCTTATCAAAATTATAACTCAGGCCCCTCTTAGTCATCTAAAGCCATGGTGCCTATTCAGAACAATCTAGTGCAGGAGCAGCCAGGTTGTTCAACCATGGGACAAGGTCAAGAGCAAACTGTCCACATGAATGATATGATGAATTTTTTCTAGAATTCAAAAAATCAAGCTACTGATTTTTCTCAATTTTTTGAGTTTCCAGCTCAGCCCAGCATAAGTAACAATCAAATTCAGCTGGATTCTACCCTGATAAATCATGAAGAGGGCGAGCTCTGTGTAATTAATCATAGGGGCACTACAGACAATCAGGTTGATTGCATTGCAGCCAACACGAGATTTAAAAGAAGAGTAGTTGGAGAAGCACAGGCTTCCCCTTAGGCAGCAACGAATCCTCCATCACACCCATTTCAAAGGGCCCCAATTTCCAAACAACCATTTGCACCTCTAGCTCCCTAGTCTACAACTCCCACTGGGATCAGCCCAAAGGAAAGTACGAAGGGAATCAGCCCCCAAGTTAATATAATTGATCAAATGAAGAAATTTCATGTGAGCATTTCTCTATGGGATTCATTGTCTCTTCCAAGACAAAAGGAGGCATTGAAGAAAGAATTGCATGAGCTAGATCGCCAGGCCATCCCAACAGACACTAATAACATCCTAGTAACAAATGGGTAGCCTTCTGCTTCATATTAGGTAAAGAAAGAAGAAAGGACTCCCCCTTTTTATGTATCTATAATCATGGGGGATTTCTTAGTACATAATTGCATAATTGATAGCGGGGCCAGCACTTCAGTAATGCCCAAGTGCATTGCCGATAAGATGGGGTTAAAATACGAAGCCATGAACAAGGGAGTCTTGCAACTAGATGGGACACCTACAAAGATAGTCAGGATCTTGAAAGGATTGAGTCTAACACTGCATGCCTGCCCAACATTCTCAATCCCCCATGATATAGTGGTAGCGGACGTTCCTCCATATTTCACAATCTATTTGTCTAGGGACTTTACGTCCAAGATAGGTGGCTATCTAGTAGCAAATTGGTCATATCTGGTTTTCAGAACCAAATACGGGACCAAAGTGAAAATCGAGTCTGAGCCACTCTACAAGGACCACCTAGAGCCCTATTCACCCAAGGTGGTGAATGTCAATTACACTATCATTAATCTAGAAGACTCTCAGACGGACAAATCTTCATCTTCTGTTCTTGAAGGAGTCGCAGATCTACTCTTGGATGAGTGGGGAAGCGATAACTTCAAGCACGATCCTTATAAGTTTATTGAGGAGGCAGACCTTGGTGTCTATTACTTGCATGAATAAAGTGCTGTCATGCCTAATATAATGAAGGAGAACAAATAAGACCTTGGCCTGTGGCAGTTGTACTTCGACAATTCCAGAAGCAAACTGGGCGCTGGTGGTGGGGCAATGTTAGTCTCCCCTTCTAAAGAAAGGTACTTTAAAGCTTTCTATTTCCAGTTCTCTTGCACATGTAATATTGCAGAATATGAGTCTTTGATTCATGGACTTGAGTGGGCAAGAAAGAGAGGGATCAGAGAATTGCAAATCCTGGGGGACAGTGAACTAATAGTGAACCAAATAAGAGGCCTGAACCTAACCAAGAACTCCTTGCTGAAGTCTTACAAGCATAGAGTCTGGGACTTGATGGAATATTTCCTTGCTCTTAACATTACCTCGATCCCCAGAGAACAGAATAAGCAGGCTGACAGGCTGGCAGCTGTTGGCGCTCAATTTGATGTTTCAAAAGAAATAAGTAGAGATTGTGGTTCACGCCATTTAAAAGTGGTGGTTTGGCCTTTAATTCCAGACAATGTTACAAATTGGCAAGTCTTTGAAAGTGACCAGTAGATAGCTCTCTTCCTACAGGAAGAAGCTGAGTTCACAGTCCACAATCAAGCAAAATTGCAGCAGCAATATGGAGATCAGATTGTTCAATTGAAGAACAATAAACTTCCTAAGGGTCTGGTCACACTTGAAAGTATTTTCAATGGAGAGGACCAACTAAGAGATGACAAAGCATGCATCACTACCAAAGAGGAGAATTATGAAAAAGTTGAAATCTTCAAGGATAAGTTGTTGGCACTTGGTAAGGTCTGCATATTTCAAGAAAGGCAGGCTTTCATTCTGCTATGTCAGGAGTTCACCGATATTTTTGCCTAGAATTATAGCAATTTGAAAGGCTTCGATCCAAGACTCACCCAACACACCATTGAATTAGAAGAAGGTGTAAAACTAGTCATGCAAAAATAGAGGCCTGTTAATCCGATGATCGAGCTCCTTATGCAGAAAGAATTGGTCAAATTGATTGAGTTTGGCATTATATTTATGATCAAACATTCATTTGGTTCCAGTTAGAAAGAAAAATGGGGAGATCAGGCTGTGCATCGACTTCAGAGACCTTAATAAAGTCTCTTTAAAAGATCATTATCCCCTTCTGAACATGGAGCAAATCCTCCAAAAGTGAACTATTTCCGAATGCTTCTCCCTCCTGGATGGTTATTCAGGATATAATCAAATTCTGGTTCGAGACTGCGACCAATACAAAACAACATTCACCACTAAATGGGGAACGTTCGCCTACCAGAAGATGCCTTTCGGGCTATCCAATAGTGGTGCTACCTTCCAGCGAGCCATGGATATGGCTTTCAGTGGTTTGATAAATAAGAATGTGCTGGTGTACCTCGATGATATAACAGTTTTCTCCAAGGAGGTGGGACAACATATGAAGCACCTCAGGCAGATTTTTGAGAGGTGCAGGGAATTTGGCATCTCCCTAAATCCAAAGAAATGTGTATTTGTGGTTCATGAGGGGAAACTTCTTGGCCACATTGTGTCTAAGGAAGGTTTGTCTATTGACCCAGAGAGAGTCCGATCCATTCTGGAGATGTCCCTACCAAAGCACAAGAAAGGCCTTCAGAGTTTCTTTGGCCAGATAAATTTCATTCAGAGGTTCATTCCAAACTTTGCTAAAATAGTTAAACCCCTAACCTCTATGCTGAGGAAGGGTGAATAATTCAAGTGGACAACACCAAGAAGGGACAGATTTGAAGATATCAAACATGCTTTGACCCAGGCTCCCACTCTAATCAACCTCGACTTCAACAAAAACCTCAATCTCTATACCTTCAGCAATGGAGAAGTAATATCTACTATGCTTACCCAAGCAAAGAGTGATAACCTCGACCAACCACTTGCCTTCTTCAGCCAAGGGTTAGAGGAATTCAAAATCAGGTACACCTATGTAGAGAAGCAAGTCCTGGCAGTAGTGCCTAGCCTAAATAAATTTAGATATATGTTGTCGAACAGCAAGATACATCTCATGGTTCCACATCCTGGTGTTAAGGATTTCTTGACCAATCGAGACTTAAACGAGAAAAGAGTGGGATGGATCACCAAAGTGATGGAGTACGATATAGACATCAAAATTGCCAAGTTGGTAAGAAGAAGGGGCCTGTGTGAACAACTAGCAATAGATTTGAGACAAAAGGGTGAAGACAGCTTGCTGATCCATGACGCAGCCACTACAAAAGAACTAGCTGTCATAAGAGATTAGACGATGGACATGAGGTGCTTCCTTCTTACAGGTGAATGTCCATAGGGTCTCAGTAGGGCCGGAAGAAGGTATTTTAAACTTTAGTCCCTTCCTTATGTTTTGATTGATGGAGTATTATTCAGGAAGGATCTCTCTGGGGTTCTCCTAAGATGCATTGACCCCAGTCAGGCTGACAAGGTATTGGTTGAGTTTCATGATGAGCCAGTAGGCGGCCATTTCACCCCTAAGACCATAGCAGCAAAAATAATGAGAGCTGGCTATTTTTGGCCCACTCTTTTCAAGGATGCTTATACCTGGGTAAGGAAGTGCCAGAAGTGTGCACTTTTTGATGGAAAGCAGCGATTGGCTTCCATGCCCCTACAACCTGTTCAAGTTGAACAACCATTCATGCAGTGGGGCCTGGATTTCATAGGGATGATCAATCCTCCCTCCAGTGCCGGACACAAATAGGTCCTGATTGCTATGAATTATTTCACCAGGTGGGTGGAAGCCATTGCTTTGAAGGAAGTGAATGAAAGCGCAGTCCTAGATTTCTATGAGGACTTAGTGACACATTTTGGGGTCCCAGCCACTATAATTTCAGACAATGCCTTGGCTTTTTTGGGAACCAAAACTAGTGCATGGGCGTTAAGGTATGGTATATACCTCAGCACTTCGTCAAATTACTACCCGCAAGGAAATGGGCTGGCTGAGTCTACCAACAAAAATCTGATTAGGATTATAAAGAGGACCATGGAAGAAAATCAAAAAACTTGGCATGCCAAGTTGAAGACAACTCTATGGGCCGATCGAATCACTTCGAAGAGATCAATCGGAAATTCTCCATATACGCTTGTGTATGGAAGGGAAGCAAGGCTTCTTATCTCACTCGAGTTGCCAGCATTAGACCTCACTCATCAGCTACAGCTAGAAGAAAGAAGCAGCATGGAGGTAAGATTATGTGAACTAATGGAGCTCCAAGAGGTAAGGAATCAGGCCATGGTCTCTATGATCAGTCGCCAACATCAGGTGAAAAGACATTTTGACAAGAGGTCTTTGTCAAAAATTTTTGCCGAAGGAGACATTGTCCTAAAATGGGACGAAGATAGAGCTAAGCCCAAAAAACAAGCAACAAAGATAGAGCTAAGCTTGAAAAACATGCAAATTTTGATGCCCTCTAGAGCGGTCCTTACATGATTACTCAGTGCAAGCAGCATAATGCGTTCCAGCTCTCCAGGTTGGATGACGAAGAATTGTGTATCCCAATCAATGGGATACATCTAAAGCATTGCCACTAATTTTTTTGGTTCGGCTGTACATAGTTTTCAGTTGTTTTTCTCCCGCTTTCCCTAAGTGCAGTTTGTACAGTTAGTTGTTTTTAGCTTTGTGTGCTTCCCTTTGTTTGGGGGAAAATTCTGTGTATTTGATTCTGGGATCTCAAAATCTGTGGATAACTCTCTTCAAAGTCACCATCTGACTCTGCACCCAATGGAATGTAAGGCAACTGGGTTTTAAGAATAACAGGCACTCTTACCCTGTGAGTCGCCAATTTGTTGACCCAATTTTGCCCCTCAGGCAAAATCTCAATCACCTTCTGCACCTGCTTTACATGGCCAATCATTTCAGGTTGTAAGGTCCATCTTCAGGGTTCAACAGCTCCATTTCAGAGCATTGGTTCATCGGCCTCGTTCATTGACGTTCACGGTAGCGAAAGGCAGAGTCTTCAAATGTTCACACAAGAAGAGAGGAAAAGAGCTGGAGCATTTAACACTAAGGTGAAAGAAGGGCAAACAAAATGTAGAGGGCAGCAAAATCGCCACCCACAACACTGGAAGGTAAAAAGAGACCACCTACACAAGCAATGGGTGGCAAAATTGCTACGTGAAGCAGTTGACAGAGAAAAAGAGGCCATTAACATCGGCTGACGTCGGCAAAATTGTCGTGGTTGGTAGCTTAAATTGGCCGACATCAGCAAAACTATCGCGGTCAACAGATTATCGGCCAACGTCGGTAGAAGCCCCGCGTAAATTACATGACAACGGGTGGAAAATTTGCCACCCACGACAACAGGGGGCAAAAAACCCTTGTAGAGCACAGGAAAAAGCCCGCCCAGCCATTGGAGAAGACCAACACGCAAAACAAGGTAACAAGCATGGTCTTGGCAGAATTATGACATCAGCTACAGTGTTTTTTCACTCTTCCCAATGAGACTCCTCTTGGCTCTTCCCATATAAATACACAGACTTGGTCATTTATTGAGGAATCTTCCCCAATTTTGTAAAGAGCACTGCTCTACAAATTCTCCACCTGAATCAATAAATACAGTCTTTTACCTCCATCTTGGATTGATTTGCTGTGTATGTCATGAGTATTATTTATGTTTAGTCATTATCTTCCATGCTTTCACAGGTAATGCCAACAAACCAGCTATCTACAAGGTGCCGGTTCTGCATCTGAAAGGAGAAGAGCAATACTTGAGAAAGACAGGACATAGTAAGTTACTTGTAAGTGTGCATTTCACAGCACCTCGATAAACTTCTATTATGTATTTTCCATTATAGCCTCCCTGTTAGTCTCAGTAGCCTGGTTCTTCTACCAGATGAGTAGAGTATACTTGCATTTCCCTTGATTTTGAGAGTGGATCCGGAAGGTCAACCCTTTATTTTGGTGTATCACCTCTTTTAGAGTAGGCTGTTTGCTTTCTTATACTTCCTTTTTAACCCCCCAGTATATCTATATTTTTGCACTGCCTAGAAAAAATAAGATACATCAGAGGGAACTAACCCATACCTAGAGACTCTCCTCTCCTGCTTCACCATCCCACAGGTGAGAGAGGGGTTTCCATGTTGTGGGGAGAGGGCAGGAACCCGTTTTCCTACTGCAGGGTGCACTTTCCAGCGTCAATGGATCTCTTTGAGTAGTTTGGACAATAACGATAGGACCTGGACAATAACACTAAACCCCAAAGTGTCCTATTTTTGGTGCTCTTATACTTTCATCAAATAAAAACTAGATCTTGATATGTGATAGTATTCTAGTCTTGCACAACCAACATCAACTTCTATCTCAATCATCTCAGTCTAGTTTAAGCTAAGTTACATTTCTCTTCATTTATTACTATTTTTAGAAAGGTTAAAATTATAATTAAATTATACAAATCAGTGGCTTAATTATTGTAATATTATTTACCAATTTAATTATCTTAGACCCTTAAATAAATTAGGATTAAGACTCCACTATTCCCAAAATTGTTAAATCATTATCCAATATCCTTTTTTTGTACTCTTCTCTCTGATTATGGCTTTCACGCCAACCTTTCTTGTTTCCAATTATATGTGTATGCAGAATTTGAACATACCTTACATGATTTCTTTTCAATTTGAGTGACATGTGCCTATGTCCCTTATTTTTTTGGCCCCTTGGCCACTCATGTATGATTATTTCTTTGTGTGCTTGTTACTTATTTGATTCTTATTGTTTGTAATGCCATGATTGCATCATGCATTATCTTACTTTGTGGATGCCATGATGGACATCATGATCCATCCCTCCTTAACAACTAACAATTAACAACTAACATTTCCAATTCCAATTTAGTACATTACACATGTCATTACATTGTTATATCTATCAAGGCATACCCCTATTTGATATAAAAATCTTCATTACAAACCATGCTATATTTTGAGATATCTTATTGATTATCATTGCTATATCATGTATCTTCATAGCATAACACACTTGTACGGATATTTTTTCTAAGGGTATTCATTGTAGGGTCTTCATTCCTACCCTTAGAAGAGGGGATGAAAAATAGGGGTTTTGTCATAGAGATCAGAGCTCTTAACGGTTGAAAAAATCAATTTCAAAATACTCAAAACAATAATTAAAGGTCAAACCAAGTAGAATAGACTAGAAAATAGTGATGATTCTAGACCAACCTTCAGTTTCAAAAAAGGACAATAACACTGTATAAGGATAACAACACCAAATACTAGGATGTCTTATTTTTGGCACAACTATCCAAATAAAAAAAACCCAAATTTTTAAAAAATAGGCAAAAAGGTAAGCTCAGCTACAATTTTGCACATACAAACTAATTTAAATTTAGTAGTTTTAGTATAATTTTTCTTAGAGAATATAGATATAGGGAGCATCATGCATGACATGATGACTCTCACTTCCAATTTTAGATAGGGAAATTGGTATAACTTCTAGATCAAAATCCATGTTATAGACACTAGTGATTGGGACAATGTGCACAACACATTTGTATTATTTTCTTTTTGAGTTCAACATATTACCCAGGAGATTTATTCCATCTACAGGTGGTTGGAATCATTTTAGAGTGGATTTCATATAAGCCTAACCTCCACTTTTTTGAGTGGCTTCCACATAAGCCTATTACCTAGTTTTGGAGTGGCTTTCATATAAGCCTAATCTCCATCTTTTCTGAGTTGGCCAAGATTGGCCTAGTTTCCAATACATGTTCAAATATCCATGTCACATTATCAATATTTTAGAGTATTCATGGGATTCAAGAGCCACCTCATATAACACACATTTATACCAGTATCAGTTAATAGTTTCACTTCATGGGGCAATGACGGAGCTAAAGGACTAGCTAACCTTTATATTCTTGAGCCACTTACTTAGAGGGATTAAACACATAGTTCAAACATTGATTAACACATGCATGATCATATAGCTTCACTTAGTGGGTGATAATTGAGTGAAATGGATAGACTTTGCATTTTTGAGCTAATCTTAGGGAATTGAGCACTTAAATCCATTTACAATATTACTTTTGGTACAACACATACCCAACATATCTAGCATATCTATCATCACTTAGCATCATAAAAGGTTTTGTATTGGTTCATGTACTCAGTGAGGCGTATTCATTCCTTTGTCTTCCTCTCTCTTACCTAGCTTTATAAATTCTTATTTTATATTTATCATATCTAGTAAGAATTAATCTACCTTTTATTTTCTATTATAGATTTACACTTCACAACGTGCTCTCTCTACACACACCCAACATCACACAACTTCATGGGATTCACCATTGTGGGTAATTTTAGGTACACTTTCTATTTTTATATTATCCTAGTATTTCACTTTGATACATCATTAGAATAAAGGAGGGTAAATGTAGTCATATAAAATGTGAAAATTGGTAATTTGAGTGTGGCTTATGATACCCAATCTATAAGTCCATATTGAATTCTCTCATGACACTTCTAAACATCTTTTTTATTATTCCCAATCCTCCATAGGATTTCAATACCTCATTCTAGTTTAGCTAGGACCCTTTTTCCATGATTATTCCATCCCCCTAGGTCCCATACCCTCAAGACAATAGCACCTAAGTTGGAATATAGAACTAGATCCTAGGGTGTCCCCTTTTTAGCATTCCTATCCAATCACATTTTGAGCCTATATGATCATTTTTCCTTGATTCCTCTTCTTTATTGTGTTGACCTAACGTGATTTCATTTAACCCATGAATAATAGATCTATATAAAATCCCATTCAAAGTTCATTTAAAAGGGTTGGAAATTATTTCCAAAGGCAAGTAAGAGTACAAACAGGATCACTAAGGAAATTTTCCCTATTCTCTACATATAGCTTGCCAATACAACCACCAACTCATTCAAAACCTCACACTAGTTCCTATCCATTTCAAACACACCCAGTTTAACATTTTTGTATGTTTATTACATTATTGCATAAATCACATCAAGTGAGAGAACTACATATATCTTGATCCCTCTTCAGAGTATTAGTATGTAGGTGGCATGCCCACACAAGGGGTTTGGATACATATTTAGTGCATCTTACACACACTAACCCCCCTCCTCCAAGTTTTCATTTAAGTTCAAGCATAAAGAAGATCTAGGGTTGGATATTAAATCAAATCTATAAGGAGCTTTGTTGATAATCAAGACTTGAAATTTCATAGGCAAACTAATAGAGGGACAGTGGACAAAACTCAAAAAACTTAGATCTCTTTGACTAGTTTGGACAATAGTGGTAAGACCTAGACTATAGCACTAGACCTTGAAGTGTCCTATTTTTGGTGCTCCTATCCTTTCATGGAATGAAAGCCAGATCTTGATTTGTAATAGTGTCCCAGTCCTATGTAGCCAATATCAATTTCTTTCTCAGTTATTTAGTTTAGATTAGATTAAGTTATATTTCTCTTTAATTTATTACTATTTTTAGAAAGGTTCAAATTAAAATTAAATTATATAAATCAATGGACTAATTATTATAATATTATTTACTAATTTAATTAGCTCAAACCCTTAACTAAATTAGGAATAAGACTTGGATATTCTCAAAACTATTTTATCATCTTCCATAAGATTACTTCTGAAACCAGAATAATATCAAAATTAAGTTTAATTCACCAAGCTAAATTTTTATCTTCAATGACAACCAACACAACTTAATATCTTAAGTTTATTCCACACATGATTAAACTTATTTCCCAAATATAGGCATCCATAATATAAGGAAAGGATCCCCTTTTCCTTTCTATAAAAATGTTGATTATAACCAAGGTTAACCCAAGCATGTCATACTTATCATTTTATCAAAAGACCCATATAGGCCTAAGAGTTAGTGCTCATTTGAAATATTCCTTCTAGGAATATCCATGGTCAAAACACATTAAAGTTCCTCTTAACATGGCTCAAGAAATATTTTAAAATTTTATATTACTTAAATTATTACTTATCAAAGGTTAGCCAACTAGATCTAAACTATATGAACATAGTCCATATTATGAATGGGTTGAACTAACTAGATTCATAAAATCAACACATGTTATATCTTAATATTTCAAATCATAGGCAACCTAGATCACATGCCTTCATACAAGGTTGATTCATCATATGTATATAGTTTATTTGAAGTAATACCATTACAAGCAAATCAATAAGGAATGAAAAAACATTCATAGAATATTCAATTGAATATTTATATATATTTAATAAGGCCCTTAATTTGGCCACACATAAACATGCATATAAAATGTTCATATGGATTCGATTTAAGATGATGAGTCTATCTTAAGGAGATCCAAAATCATATAAAAATAAGAAGTCTATTTAGCATTTCTCTATAATAATAACCAAAACATTATACTAATAAAATTCATAATAATAGTGGCTCATAACTTGGCCCATAATCAGTTATTAACATATATATACAATAGGTTCAATTTAGAGAAAATAATCCTTGGGTTATAGCCAGTTATAGAAAGCATCAAAACAACAATAATAAAAAAGGTGGGTCACCTTCCAACATTTTTACATGATCGAATAACAATCATAGCTCTAGGCATGTTCACATCATGGTGCAAGTAAAATAAAGGAAAATAATATTCAAGATGTCTTAGGGTCAAAGAGATAGATACTCACAAGCTGACAATCCAATCATCTCTAAGTCAAGAGTATTACCAAGCTTGAATCTATTTCAATGAGTAAAATACACAAAATAGAAGACCATAAGGATCATAAGGATAGGGCCCATCATGCATACAACCACTAATATATAATAATTAATCAGTTTGACATGAGATACCTACCCCTTCCTCCATCATGAAGAATGTGCTCTTTTAAAGAATCAAAAGTCTTACATGATGAAACCATAATATCTAGGTAAGCAAAAATATAATAGCTAGTACTATCATGGAGGAATATCTCAACTCTAAACTCTCACATAAGGGGTAATAAACCTATAGGTGACCCAAGCACAACCATTAGAAAATAGTAAAGAGACTAATTAAGCCAAATACCTTCTCTCAAACATAGTAATGAAATTCCCCCAAAACAAATTTGGAATTGTCTTTTAGAGTAAACAACAAAATGACATTTATGGCATGTTACACAATATTAATGTTACACAATGCATCTAAATAGATATATACATAATGTGTGAATAACCAATAACCAGATTGGTTCACCGTGGATGCTTACCTAGGAATAAATGTCACTAATATTATAGCTAATATCTCTATTATTCTAGTAGATAATGCTAAGAACAATAAGAGTAGAATTAAGCATAATAGAGTTTATCTTGTTAGCCATTTTCTAAACATTCAATAAGATAAGGGAGGAATGTAGTAATCAAGCACAGAGGTCTAAAATGATTAAACATGAGTACCATCCCACTAGCTTTGCTTAGGCAAAGTCTTACCACATTGTGAGGTCAGCAAGTGGATGTTTCTAAATCACTAATAAAATGAACACAACATAAGATATTGAGTTACCATAATCATTTGAAATTCATACTAGTAAGGGTCAATCCTTGTACTACCCCCACTAGATCACTATACCATGATCCAAAGTTTTTGGGGATGATTGTACCACCATTCTCTTACTTCATAAAGGTCACACATAAGATATATCACCGTTATGAGATAATTATTCCTCATTGATATTAGATGAGTCATAATGCACTTAGTTTAAGGTGGATGACATCACATAAGTGAGCATCATATTGAATAAACATAATAATGGCTTTAGAAAAATCAATTTACTTATCATGATATTGGTACACCATCCCATAATACAACCATAAAGGTCTAGTACCTATATTGCTGCTTACTTTTCCTCTGGTTATAATATCATGTTGTTGTTAGGGACATGCATTTATGGCAATCAATTAATATGCATATGACCACATAATATTTCATTACTTGAGTGTCCATTAAAGAAATATATGATTTAAAAACTCATAACCAAGGTGGAATATAAAATCATAGATCATAGTGTAAGCATTATGAGTTCACACAACATATTTAGGACTCATCATAATTTGGGGATCATTTGCCATTCACAAGGATTATTCATTATTTTAATGATCACAATATAAAACATATCCATAAATTAAATGCCAAAGGTAGTTTATAATATTAATCACATAAATTTTCTTATAATCCAATAAACATCTAACTTAGAATGTATTATCAACTTGCACAGATAATTAAAGTGGTACTACTAGTTCATATTATGTAAATGAATCATCAAATCTAGGTCCTTGCATCACATTGTCATTATAAATTAACTTACAATTTAGGAACTCCACTCAAATGAAATTTAACATAATAAACGTAAAAAATAAAGATATAACCAACATTCTAATATTTAAGGGTTAAATTATAAACAACCAAACAATAATCTTTCTAAAAAATTTCCAATATTCTAAGACACTACATTATCCTTATTGGTACGAACCACAATCAATAATAGATACCCATATAAAAAATGTCATTAAATTGTGATGTATTTCATTGCTTAACCAATTGAAATACACTCATTTAAAGTGAAACCATAACCATTAGAACAACCATTACCATAATAAAAATACATTGTTTTTATTATCAAGGAAACTTATTGCACGAATTAAATTGCTATGGTTGATTTAGCCAAAGTTATAAACTTACCACATGTCATAATTTTAATTAAAAATGCTTCAAATTAGTGCTATCATATGATCAAAATGAGATAATAACAAGTCTTAAACATAATAAAAGAAGTAAAATCTATTATCTATTGATATCCCCTCACATAAAGATATCATTGGTTAATATATATATATATATATATATATATATATATATATATATATATATATATATATATATATATATATATATATATATATATATATTCTCTGACATGCATCTACAATTCAAATTAAGAACAAGAGTGATACCATCTATATGTAAGATCTTCAAGCATAACCTGAAATCACTTGATTCATATGTGTGTGTGTGTGTGTTTTCATATATATATATATGAAAACACACACACACACACACACACACACACACACACACACACACACACACACACACACACACACACACACACACACACACACACACACACACACACACACACACACACACACACATTCAAAAAGTGTAATAACACCAAGTAATAGCTCTGATCAACACAATGAAACACTATATACCAGCTGCATATAAAACATGGCATCCACACAATCCATGAATTTATGTCATAATGTATTCAATTCCATAGTCAATAGTAAAATAGATCATGCTCATAATAATTATATATATATATATATATATATATATATATATATATATATATATATATATGAAAACACACACACACACACACACACACACACACACACACACACACACATATATATATTCAAAAAGTGTAATAACACCAAGTAATAGCTCTGATCAACACAATGAAACACTATATACCAGCTACATATAAAACATGGCATCCACACAATCCATGAATTTGTGTCACAATGTATTCAATTCCATAGTCAATAGTAAAATAGATCATGCTCATAATAATTTCATATATATATATATATGAAAACACACACACACACACACACACACACACACACACACACACACACACACACACACACACACACACACACACACACACACACACACACACACACACACACACACACACACACACACACACATATTCAAAAAGTGTAATAACACCAAGTAATAGCTCTGATCAACATAATGAAACACTATATACCAGATACATATAAAACATGGCATCCACACAATCCATGAATTTGTGTCATAATGTATTCAATTCCATAGTCAATAGTAAAATAGATCATGCTCATAATAATTTCATATATATATATATATATATATATATATATATATATATATATATATATATATATATATATGAAAACACACACACACACACACATATATATATATTCAAAAAGTGTAATAACACCAAGTAATAGCTCTGATCAACACAATGAAACACTATATACTAGCTACATATAAAACATGGCATCCACACAATCCATGAATTTGTGTCATAATGTATTCAATTCCATAGTCAATAGTAAAATAGATCATGCTCATAATAATTTCTCAAGTGCATACTAGCGAAGAGATTCCACAATTATTAATATTTAAGAAACAAGATTGAATAGTAGCTAATGATAATCAAGTTCATCATAATAAGATTATTGCTAAAGGAAATGGGAACATAAACCAAGAACTAGAACAACCAACTACAAGGCTATATATACCTCTTTCCCACCATAACATATAAATATAAAAGTGCTGGAAATTAAGCAACAATATTAGATATAGCTTCCAGTTCCAATAGAACTTTTTAATACTTCATGCATATTTCACATCAACAAGTATATCACTATGTTATCACAATGTGTATACAACAACATATAAATATCAAGGCATAACATATTGAAATTAGAGTTACAACTATCATTTAAAATATAAGAAATAGAATCCAACATATATGCATATCAAGAGAAATAATTATAGCTAGTTAGATATATAAGAAAAAAGCTACCATATTCATTTCCACCACTAATAAACACATCACATAAAATATTGTTCTTTGAACATAATAAATGTTACCAGTCTGCATGATATAAGAAATTAGAACCAATACATAAAATGAACAACCATGGAACAATCCAATATGCCCATCAAGAATCATACACCAACAGGCATAAACAAGAGACATGCTACTACATAGAGTCTAGGTACATTAAATTAAGAGGATGAATATGACCAAGATAACACCCCTTAAAATCAACCCTATGCAACTAACCATTGGTGGCCCTTACCACCCCAACTGTAAACTAGGTGGAAAGTTTCGATAAATAGGTACTTGAGTAAGGTATGAGGTATAAAAAATATACTGATCCACACATAATATATTATAAAAATGATCAATAATAGACAATTGAAACTAATGTAGGCAATATGAGATCCATAACACTCAAACAAAACAATTGATCTGAATAATACCCAAGACACCCTTGAATTTTATACAAGATGATTTAATTAATAAATTAAAATATATCATATTCATCATGCATTATCGAGAGGTCTAACCTAGTTTAATACTTAGTCCAAGCAATTTTATAGGGTTTAGAATGATTAAACACCATAGGTTCAGTCAATAATAGCATAATCAACCCATTCGAGTCAAAGGGAACAAGTGCATATCATTCATTAATAAAAATAATATCTGGTTAAGATTATAATTAACCATGTACAACCAACTCTTCAGATCCTTTAAACATTTTATCACAATCTAAAATCAAAATAACAATGTAATCCCATTATATCAAAGAGGGATAAAATAATTGTAGTCCATAACTAATAAATACAACCTAACCACTTGGGAAAACTAACTCCAACCAACATGAGTAAAAATATAAGATTACAATTGATAAGTTAAATTGATTTCTACCAAGCCCACACAAATGAAGAATTCAAAATATATTATACAAAGAGTTGTCCCAGCATACCCCAAAAGGGATCATCCCCATATGCAAGACTTTTGAAGCCTAAGAGAGGTAGATAAATTAAGAATAAATTCATATTTTTCCAAAAATAGGGTTGGAAGTTAACCGAGGTCATTCTAAGATCCAAAATAGATAATGAGTGGCTATATTGATCTAGTAGGTGGGTAAATAGAGAGATATGTAACTCAGATCGATACACATCATTTTAATTTTGTAAGGAGTCACCCAAAAAGGATTTTTAACAAAAAACTACTTATTCAAAAACTTGGTTGGAACATCTTAATAATTTCAAAGCACATATATAACATGGTTTAATAATTAATAAATCATTGTTATATACTTAACAAAACAAATTCTCAAGTCCACTCAAACAAATAAAACCCCAATATTGTTTAAATCTTAAAATCCTCATAACAATCTCTAAGGCTAAACTCCACAACACAACAAAAATACTTAAAACCCACAATTTAAAACTCTCTTTCATTTTGATAAAATGCAGTCACAAAAATCAAAATAAAAAATAACTCAAGTGCCCAACAAAGGAATAAATAAATTTTAAACCAATTTTGGGCCATTATAGATTCATAAGGAAGTCTCATGACTTCCCCATGAATATTTAATCATTCTTTCTCATTTGATTGGAGAAATAATACATATAAACCATACTCACTCTATAAAATACAACTACATATCTTACCTAGAAAATGCAAGTTGCCATGGATAGAATTGTAGCTTCCCTCTTTCTGCTTTCCTTCTTTCAGTAGGCTCCTCTTTTTTCCAAACTAGCCCATATAATCCCTAGGTAGAGGCCCCCATATAGGCCAATAAATCCCATATTTCCTCCTCTCCCCTACCCTATGTGGCTTAGGGTTTTGACTTAGGTAGATCCAAACTCCCAAAAAGGGTAAAGTGAAATATGTGGGGTGCAAGTACACCCTTTTTCCCAAAAACACAATGACTAAAAAATAATAATAATTAATAAAATCCTTAATTCTACCCAAGATCAATAATAAAAAAAATAATAAGTAAAAACATTAAAATAATAATTAAAAAAAATCATGATGTCGATCAAAGCTCATGGTAAGTCAATTACCCACAAGGTGGGGTTGCTAATGATGTTTACCAAGGTCAAGAGACCCATATAAGTCTAGTCAAACCTAATATCATAATAAGTTCATAATGCAAGCCACTCCATAAGGATTAATAATCAAGTCCAAAAACACCAAGGGGGATAACCAAAACATGAAAATATCCATGAGCAATAACTCTAAATAGGGAACAAGAAAAAAAGTGCATGCACAAATATAAGGTGAGACCAATAAAAGATGACAAATGATAATGAAATATAAATATAAAATGATGGTGCCTCAGTATCATATCATACATGATATACCTATCAGATTGACATTCCAACTTCTCATTCACCCATCGATTATACCCCAAGATGTCCAAACCCACTACCGAACCTAACTCATGGCCTAGTTCCTACATCCACCAAATAAGACATCAATAATACCATAATGATGTTGATATAAATAGTAATAAATTCTAAAAAAATCATTAAACATGAAATAATAATTTAAGCATAGTCATCTATAGCTATAAAGGGACCAAAGTTAGTACTGATGACCATGAACCCAAGCATGCCCTATGAAACATAATCATTAGCTGTAAGAGTAATTAATGCCAATCTGCATTGAGTGAAACATGCTAAATCAATAACATATAATAATGTAACTAAATTAAAGTAGCATATATATCAAGATAAAACTAATTTAATGTAATAGTATATATATCAAGATAAAATGAATCCAGTGTAAGTGTCAATCATGATATAACATAATCACAAAATATACCCATGATATCTCGTATCTCAACCATCTAAAATAGAATCAACATCAATAGTCATTATTCTAAGTGCTATCAAAACATGACAAACTAATTGATAATCAAATATATTGAATAGGCCACAGGGTTAGGTCATGACATCCTCCCCTCCTTAAAGAGGAGCCATCCTGATGACTTATTAACAATCAATAAATAATATTATCAAAAGATTTTTAATCAAATAATTATCATTGATTCATAACATTCCCACCCATTGAGGGGTGGAAATTCCTTATCCTTAACTTGTTGGCATTCCTATTTTATACCATTATAAAAACCACATTTTCCAGTACATTAGGACAAGTAATGGCTTCCTTCCTTCCTTCAAGTGTGCTTTGCAACATTGATATGGGAGAACAACACTCATGCAAAATTTTTACAGAAAAAAATTTCACCAATATCCAACTTGGTTGGAACCTTTCCAAATCTCATGCCTTAAAAGTTATCAATTACATTAGAAGTCACCAAAACCATCTAAAATTAGACTCACCAAGCCAAATATGCCTTCATTAATAAAAAAAATTTCATGGAAACAATTATTTATTTCCATAAAACACTGTTGTTTTTAAATCTTCTAGCTATTTGTGAAGGTGGTTAATTAAACATCACAATAATACAACATTTCAAAACATTACAACTTACTCTTACCTTAATATTCTTTCCAATAAAAGTGCTATTGACACTTCTCAGGAGGAAATACATCTATATTTTGACTCACTATAAATTGATCATCTAAATCAGGTTAATAGTTTAAACATATAAAAAATTTGATAGGGTCATAGTCATTTTTGTGTCAACACACACAAATCTACAATATGAGGTCAATGATTGTAATCATCTAATCTAACCGTATTATAACCAAAATTCTAAATTAAGAGTGGAATCTTCTACTATAAGTATTATGCCACAATCATAACCTCAAAAACAATATTTATATAATTCCATTTCATGAAGGTATTAATCCATATTATTATGGTTACTCTACTTCATTTGTAAACACCGAAATCATGTCAACTCCCCTGATCATCCCCCGTTTTATTCTCCCTCACCTATTTAACCCATGTCGACCATTTTCCCCACTAGCCTTAACCCTGACAGCTTGTCAAAATGAGCAGAAGGCTAAAGTTAGTCTCTGCCCCCATTCTGCATCTGCTAACCACGGTCACCACCTGACTGACATTGCCGACATCGGTCACTTATCAGCCGACATCGGCGGTCCTACCGACGTCGGTTCTCCTTAGCACTGTGTTCTCGATCTGACACAGGAACTATTATTCCATTACCTGTTATCCATTCGGTTCCCAATTGGTTTCCCGATCGGTTATCGAACCGTCCCTCACCTTCATCCGCAACCTCTTCATTCGATCAACCAATTCATTATTCAACCAACCAGTTCATTCATTCAACCAACTTTGACAATCACCCAAAACTATTACGATCAATCAACTCCGGCATCCAACCAATCTGCATTCGCTCTCTCCAGCACAGGGATCCTACTTCAGTCATCTTGTGGCACATCAAAAATGTCAATCATGTCTCCAACTTCATCTTCAAGTGTATAATAGGTAAGTATCTTCCTCTGTGTTTTTATTTCTATCTGGTTATTGTTTGTTTATTATTACTATCACCCCAAATCTTCAAACTGTAGACCCAAGACTTGACTTCCTCCTTTACACCTCTGCCTACTATCCCCTGACCACATAGTCTATAACTCTGTTCAGACTTCTTACACAAACCCCAAACAAAACAATAAACCTTTTACAAAGCCCAAAAGACTCAACCAGACCCTGTCCCGACTCAACCAGACCCATCTAGACTCTGTCCAGAGCTGTTGCCCCAACCGACACTAGTCAGTACCCCGATCAATGTCGGCACTTTAATTGACGTTGGCACCTTCCCCTGACTGATGCCGACACAGAGACTGACACCAGTGACTGTGCAGGAGTAGTTTGCTACTCAGGTATGTATTCTGCTTTTCGTCTCTTATTTTCTGTCATTCTATCTTTCATTATTTCTACTTCAGTCAAATATTCTATTTTAAACTAGTGGGTTAATATCCTTCTAGGAAGTCTTCGTACTTCCGGGATCAGGTGTTTGCCTGACAGCCCACCATATCCTTGACTAACGTTTTTCGTGTCTAGTCTATTTTTCTTTGCAGGTGTCATTCCTCCACAGCCAAAGAGGAGAACCTTCCAATGTCTGATTTTGGTGTGCACGACTACAATTAGGTATCTTCTAGCCTTGATCATTTCTTTTAGTTTCTTAATTTCTTCTTTGAATGTAGAAAGCGATTTAGCGTAGAAACATTCTGGCACGCCCGGTGGGACCCTAGGGCCTTCCTTGGGTTCTTTCTTTCTTTCGTTCATATAGGTGCATTAGGTTCCTTCCTTTTTCACCTCTTTCGTCTCTTCTAAAATGACATCATAAGCAGGACTAAAAAGAACTTTTCTTTTCTTCCTTGCACTTCTAGACTAGTCAAATCTCATATTATATGACTCTTTCTCCATTCGTCTTCATACAAACAAACATTTCGACTTGGGCATTAAAACACTTTGCATTCATTTCTGTTTGCTTGCATCTCTTAGACCACACTTAGTAATTAACAAATGCATATTGAATTAATCTAGATCACTTGATGTTACACAACCAAACCACTTGCACAAAACAAACATCTTAACTTACCTGAGACAAGGCCCGACTGGGATTTCATCCCCCAGCGGATACCTTACCCGTCCCGGCGATCTTACTTGGATTTCATCACCAAGGAGAAATCCCACTCCATTCTCTGGCGTAGCCTAATCTCTAGGGGAAGTATATTTTGGCTAAGCGGGCCCAGTTTATCACTGGACTCGTAAAGTGAGGGGAGCTTGCTCCTTAGCACCAGGCCTGTATGGAACCTAACACAAACTTCTTAAGCACCATAACTAACTTGAAACCATCCATAGACTACTTCTTCTAGGACCTGACTCAAAAGCCAATCTTCCTCTACACGCATTCTAAGGCATAAGCCACTATAATCATAAAAATTTACTCCTAGGGTTTTAGGATCTGCTTGTGTCTTCATCTTTTTAGTTCTTATCTACTTGTTTGAGCTTGTGAGGACGTTCTTTCTTGCCTTGAATGGTTCTGACTCATAGTCAAGCCGATCACGCGAGGCATCACCCTCTTCCGTCCACCCCGTCCATAACCAGTCCTATAATGGAGTTCCACTCAGAGACTGAAAGAACTCCTACAGGACCAACCCCGACTCAAATTCCCATCATCCCTGAAGGGGACCAAGATTTTGCACGATTCTTGGACCTCAATGCCGTAGCCCTCCATAACTATCTCGCGAGAAACCCAACGCGAGACCTCTCGAGTGACGTGGTGATGACATCAACACCATTCGCCACCCAACCTTTTACGACTCACCCTTTTGCCTCAACCATTAACCCGACCATGGCCAATACGGAAAGTTTGGCCTCCCCGTCTATTTTTAGACCGACCTCCATCAGGGTTCCATTACCTCCTCAACTACCTGCAATTCAATCCAGTTCTACATCATACCAAAACTTAATTGTCTCAACCCCAAACACTCTTGCACCCATATATGCAGGAGTGTCTACCTCCTCTTTTGCCCATGCCATCACACAACACCTTTGGTGGTATCCAATCAACCTATGCCTTCTACCTTCATGACCCAACCACCTTTGGCCTCCACTTCTATCCCTGCGATTAGTCATCCGTACGTTGTGCCCTTACTGATACAACTGACTACGTCGTATGCCTCTTT
This sequence comes from Torreya grandis, assembly GCA_037957365.1. NCBI lineage: Eukaryota > Viridiplantae > Streptophyta > Pinopsida > Cupressales > Taxaceae > Torreya > Torreya grandis. The sequence continues at coordinate 905,672 of JARHVA010004843.1, read as the reverse complement.
TAGCCTCTTTCAAGCACCTTACAACCTAGGGGGCACTCCATCTGCCAATTCGTCAGCAGACATCATCAAGATGCTAATGGATAAAATGTCCAGTCTCAAAGCTTTTATCTCCGGTTCAAGTAATGTCTCTTCATATGACTAGATTTGAAATGAGCCCATCCATCCTTCTATCCCTATCCGACCATACCCCAACCATTGGGAGCTTCCTAAATTCACTCACTTCCAGAGTAAGGAGGACCCGCAACAACATCTACGGGCATTCAGACATGCCTATTACCTTATCGCCCACAATGATGCATTGCTTTTACGCACGTTTCCTATGTCTCTTTCTGGCCCTGCCCTTGATTGGTATAGCTCTCTTGCCAGACATTCTATCTTTTCATTCATTCAACTCGCCCAATTATTCGTTGACCATTTCTCAATCAATATCACTAAACAAGTCTCGATCACAGACCTTTACTCCATTAGGCAATTTGATGATGAATCAATAGTCAATTTTGTCACCCATTGGAGAGGCTTGATTAACTAGCTCTCCTTCTCCTTGCCTCAACCTGAGCTCATTGAGCTCTTTTCCCGAGCATGTGCCAGTCACATCTCGTCCACCTTGCGGGTTCAAACATTCCACACTTTCGACGAGGCCTTCACCATGGCCCGAAAGCTTGAACTCTGTACCATTGAAGAAGATAAGGTCAAATTGCATAACACTAACGCAAGAACCAATGACCATTCTTCTTCCAGACCTTCTTCTACCCACTCTCAATCCAAGGGGTCAGCAAACACTGTCATCTTTAGACCATCATCTTCAACAATAACCAACCGACTATCATCTTCAACATTAGACTACATCAATAAACATTTTCAACGTCAATCCATACAGCGTCAATTCACTCCAATTGGGGAGTCATATGCCTCTGTCTTGGATAAACTCGTCAAGCAGGGGGTCCTCAATCTCCCTTCAATCCGACCACATCAATTCGACCCCTCAATACCTATCCCTGCATGGTACAGGGAGAACCACTTTTGCAACTATCACCGTGTCAAAGGCCATGACACGGATCACTGTCAAACTTTCAAAAACATTGTCCAGGACATGCTAGACAAGGGGGATCTTATCTTGGACAACCCAAATGCACCGCCCAACCAAAACCTTGACATCTTCAAACAATCTTTTCTTAATCACCCGCCTACTCAAGAAAATGTCCAAACCATGACCAATGACCCTCAAGACCATGATATACACACGGTCGACACTATCTTTTCTCGTATCCCTGACCAACCTCTTTCATAGGTGAAAGACCCTTCTTCCCCTATACCTCCTCCACATGACAAAGAGATTTCTTCTCCTACTTCTCCTCCATCGACTTCTCTCATATTGGAGGATACTTTGATGGCACCCACACCGGCTGCCTCATCCTCATCCTTTTTGTCATCAATGGGGGATCATACATTCCCCATGCCTAGACCACACATCGAGACCATGATCATTCCTACGCTCCATTCAATTACAGAGCCATACTCTCCTATTTCTTCTCCACTAAGAGAAGAACCAGTCTCTTCACCCATTTTGATCAAAGAAGACTCAGTCGTGGTTTCTTCTTGCCCTTTGCCTGAGATTGCTACATCTCACTCACCTCCGTCCACATCCGAATCCAAACCCATATCTAACCTCGCCTCACATAAAGGTGGCCCTCAACCCAAACCAAAGAAGGCTACTAAACCACACCAGAGGCCTCCTCCCCCACCTTCGTCATTACCTTCAATCTTGGGCCCACATCCATCCACTTTACTCGGAGTGCTTCTCACTCCCATACTTCACAGAGGCACATCACCTCCATTAATCTCTCAACCCATCAAACATATATCTCCTCCAATTCATCGACCAACGCATCTTACACCTCTCAAACCAAAGTCACCAACCCTCACTGCAACAAAACATTCAGACCCATTAGCAGGTTCTTATACCTTGCTGTTACGGCAATTATTGTAGTCCTCTCGTATCTATCTCCTGCCTCTTAGACCATATCAATCCCTCAGACCAAAACCCCCCTAGTTCAATGACACTCACATTTGTGCATATCATTGCACGCTTAGGCACGACACCGATCATTGTTGTGCCCTCAAGGTTGCCATTCGCCAATGTTTGGAGAATGACACCCTTCTTCTCAACCACATCATCAATAAGCCTTTAACACCGCCCCACTCATCAACTCTCGGATCAAGGCCATCTTGGTTTGACAACTCTAAATTCTGCCACTATCATCACACTCTAGGACATGACACTAAGCGTTGTTGTGCTCTTAAAGCTGTCATTCGTCAACACTAGAAAAAGGATTCCCTTCTCATCAAGGATCCTCTTGACCACCCCTCCAACAAATCATCAACACCAACCCATGCTTCTCCAATCTCGTCACCTAAATCGAGATCTCCACGCCAGACTAGGGTCCCTTCACCGCCTTTAACCCCCTTATTCGACATCAACACAATCCATCTGACCACTAAGCCTCAACCAACCTCGACCAATCTATCAAACATTCTCCCTAGCCACTGGGGGAATTCAACCTTCATCCATGCCTCGACCAACCTTCCAACCCAGTCTCAACCACATATCAATCACTCTTTCAACTTAGCCTCAACCAGACTAGCAACCAAACATTTAACCCGACCCCAACAAAACATTCGACCCAACCAAAGACTAAATACCAACCAATCAACCCTCGACCAACCATTGACCAACTATCAAATGACCAAATTTCAACCAAAACATTCAACCAACCTTTTTATCAAAACATTCAACCAGTCTCGACCAATCAACGACCATATCAACCAACTTCACATCCACTCATCAATCAACACGTGACCAATATGGAGCGACGTAAACGAGGCAAGTTTGCTCCTAATTGGCTTAGACCTTTTATTATCATGCACAAGTATGGATCAGGGACTTATCATCTGTCCTCTCTTGATGGACGACCAGAACTTGAGCCTCTTAATGCGTTGCATCTGCGACCGTTCTACTGCTAGTCGAGTACTTGTCCACTTGACACTTAACTTGAGCTTGTCCCTTGAGCAATCCCCATCCTCTTAGTCCTGATTCCTTTCAACCCTATTCCTCTTAAAAATTCCTATAACCTTTTTATGATGTATGGATGCTTTGTCCTAATGAAAGGGAGCCCTTGACCTTCTATAATCTTGTCCATGACTCATATTTCTATAAAAACAAATCAAGATGTCAAAATATCCATGGTCACTATATCAATATCAAATCAAAAGACAGACTGCTCCCTCGAAGGACAGCTATACTATCATTGCTGTAATTAATAGACTGCTCCCTCAAAGGACAGCTATTCAAAAGCCCTTATATTAAACAAAATCTAGACCACTCCCTCGAAGGATGGCTATGACTAACTCTGCAAATAAACAACACTATTTTAGAAGCTTCCCACATTGATCAGCTTCACAACTGACCACCAAGCACATGACATCTCTATGCAGACTTCCCGCATTGATCAGTCTGCACCCAAAAAAAAAAAAAAGAGTCATGGACTTGACTTATAGTTGTCTCAGGGTCTCCTATAAAAAGGGGCAAAGTTATCTCTGCTCTTAAAATGGGTTACCCTTTTTCCTCCTATCACCTGCTCAAGGGACTTCGAGCTCACTTTAATGTCAAAGTGATTCGATTACCGTTCTAACATAACTATGGTCAACGATGTAACACATGAATGGGGCTCTTGATTCTAATAACCCCTATCTATGCTATCTTTTTGGTGCTTGTCAATGAAAGAGCACTATGCTTTTCACTTCTTTAGTACTTTGGTCACATTCACCTTCATCACTTATCAATCAACTCAACTCAACTCTCTTTTCAGACCACTCCCATATCATATTCACACTCATTTCTATGGACACCAATACACATGGAAACTATCGACCAACCGCAATTTATGTTCAGCATAAATCAATACTTGCTGAAGCATAAATAGACCTCAATTCATTTTTAGCATACATCCATCACGACTATGGAAAATTGCTAGGGATGAAAGACCCCTCGACCAATGTTGCAGAATAAACCATCACACAATTTGGAAAAAGCTGTAACATCATCTCTTCTCCTCATCATTTCATCATAACCAAGACCAATTTATCAACCATTTTGACCACCTGTCTACCACTCGAACCCTTTGTCTGAACTACATTGGTCTGAGGCCCTATGACCGGGGCTATGTAGGCAGCACTCAAATGACATGACTATCTTCTGGGGTTAGCTCGACCACCCTCATTTGTTCATCTCCCTAATGGACAAACTTTCTTTCCTCCTTTTAACCATAACCTTGCCCTCGACCACGACCAATGCCATCCCTTTGACCCTTCTTCCCTTCTAGGAAGAACAACATTGGCCTGAGGCCCTTCCACAGGGGCTATGTAGGTAGCACTCAGTTAACATGGGGTCTTCTGAGGTTAGCTCAGCCACTTCCTTTCGTCCATCCATCCACCTTGACCAACAACCATTGGAGATCATGCCTATCTCCTCTGACCTCGACCACTTCCAAGACAATGTTGCCTTGGTTGTTTTTGCATGTATGCTACCTCATGACTGGTTAGTAGAATTGTGCACAGAATTTTTGGACCCTCACAAGTATAGGATCGCAAGCCGGTTGATCCGCACTACTTGTGACTTTTTCATGTTTCTAGGAGCACTTCCTGAGCCCAGGATACCTAGAACGCGATGACCCATTGGAGCTTTAGCTTAGATTGAATAACCTGATCAGTAGATGACTAAATGTTGGGGCCTGGTTACTTTAATTTTGGCACTCCTTGACCCTTGACCTATGACACTTTGACCTGACCATCTCGTGAAGTGGTATGCGTGCAATCACAACTTTTACAGCATTCACCCTCACCCCTCTTTTTCATCCACTCTTTGTCAAATCAGCACCCGATTCTCGGTTCCCTTCCCTCGACTCCTACTTTGAGGGGGAATACCTCATCCATAATCAGGGTAATCCACCTCCTATTTTTGTCTTGCAGTTCATTCGAACAACTAACAAGACAGAATTGACCTTATCTACACTTGGGGCAATCACTCCTGTTTTTGTCTTGCAGTTCATCCAGAACAACCAACAAGACAAAAAGGGGCAAATGTAAACACCGAAATCATGTCAACTCCCCTGGTCATCCCCCATTTTATTCTCCCTCACCTATTTAACCCCTGTCGACCATTTTCCCCACTAGCCTTAACCCTGGCAGCTTGTCAAAATGAGCAAAAGGCTAAAGTTAGTCTCTGCCCCCATTCTGCATCTGTCGACCATGGTCACCACCCGACCGACATCACTGACATCGGTCACTTATCGGCCGACGTCGGCGGTCCTACCGACGTCGGTTTTCCTTAGCACTGTGTTCTCGATCCGACGTAGGAACCATTATTCTGTTACCCATTATCCATTCGGTTCCCAATCGGTTTCTCGATCGGTTATCAAACCATCCCTCGCCTTCATCTGCAACCTCTTCATTCGATCAACCAATTCATTATTCAACCAACCAGTTCATTCATTCAACCAACTCTGACAATCACCTAGAACTGTTACGATCAATCAACTCCAGCATCCAACCAATCTGGATTCGCTCTCTCCAGCATAGGGATCCTACTTCAGTCATCTTGCGGCACATCAATAATGTCAATCATGTCTCTGACTTCATCTTCAAGTGTATAACAGGTAAGTATCTTCCTCTGTGTTTTTATTTCTCTCTGGTTATTATTTGTTTATTATTAATATCACCCCAAATCTTTAGACTGTAGACCCGAGACTTGACTTCCTCCTTTACACCTCTGCCTACTATCCCCTGACCACATAGTCTGTAACTCTGTTCAGACTTCCTGCACAAACCCCAAACAAAACAACAGACCTTCTACAAAGCCCAAAAGACTCGACCAGACCCTGTCTCGACTCAACCAGACCCATCCAGACTTTATCCATAGCTGTTGCCCCGATCGACGCTGGTCAGTACCCCGACCGACACCGACACTTTAACCGACGTCGGCACCTTCCCCTGACCGACGCCAGCACAGAGACCAACACTGGCAACTGTGTAGGAGCAGTTTGCTACTCAGGTATGTATTCTACTTTTCGTCTCTTATTGTTTGTGATTCTGTCTTTCATTATTTCTACTTCAGTCAAATATTCTATTTTAAACTAGTGGGTTAATATCCTTCTAGGAAGTCTTCGTACTTTTGGGATCAGGCATTTGCCTGACATCCCACCCTATCCTTGAATAACATTTTTCGTGTCTAGTCTATTTTTCTTTGCAGGTGTCATTCCTCCACAGCCAAAGAGGAGAACCTTCCAACGTCTAATTTCGGTGCGTACGACTAAAATCAGGTATCTTCTAGCCTTGACCATTTCTTTTAGTTTCTTAATTTCTTCTTTGAATGTAGAAAGCGATTTAGCGTAGAAACATCATCATCAATCATCTATGGGTTGGTGTAGTGTCTTGCATCAACCACACTAAACATTAGAGAAGTCATTCTAGGCACCACATGAAACCCCAAGGCTTACATGTTCTCCAACACATATGAGCTCACATGATTGTCCATGGATACTAATCTAACCATCTAAAAATAATCCATCTAAGGGAACTACCCAAATTTTATCTCTATATCCAAAATTCAAGTGGGTACCCAATATTTTTAATACCACCTGATCAGGGCTTTATGTTACTCTTTTAGAGCATAAAATAAGCATACATTGCAATCATGATTTAAAAAAATATATGAAACATTCATCTCAAAATATATCTAATAGGTATAATAAAAATAATACCTCATCCATAATATGTTTGCACTGACAGGCCATCATATGCATGTGTTTTTAGCAAGTAACACATTGCTGATTTTGTATGAATGTCCATATTATAGGTCTAATTAGTGCTTCACAAGGATAAAATAATAAAATTTCACAAGGGTTTATTTTACCACAACCTCAAATAGGTTGTTAAAGGAATGCTAAATCCTTAAAGTGACCATTATGCACTAAGATTCCATAACCAACTTGTGGCACTCATGGTGAACACCCTAAATAAATCAAGTGGCTACTTTATATAAAGGGGAAAAGTGGGTTTTCATCCTATGAGAGACTCCACTTCCTATCCCACACCCAATATAAATTATTATGGATCTAGTGCTTCTCTACCCTCAACCTCATACTTTCACCAATTCTCATTACTATAGTAGTGATGCATGATTACACCACACAATACAACACTATACCTTGGTATATTTCAATCAATAGAGGTTGGTTTTAGGAGGGGTAAGGATACATAAAATGAGTATCTTATGATCACATTAACACATTTTAATACATTAACAACACAAAGTCACATTTATTACATGACATGTACACAAAATACTCATACAATTTTTTTGAAAACTTAGAGCATAGTAAGGCTCACATGGTTGATTTTGGAAGTGCAAGATTCCATACACAAGTGATTTATCATCATTCACACATTCCAATTTTAAAAACATATAATCATGTATATAAAAATTCTCATACAATAATGTTGATATCAAGAAGAAACTATGAAAGTCCACAAAATTAACTACATTCACATTGTATAGTGAAGATACAAATTTACATGGTTTGACATAATCAGTGAAATTTAATGGTTTACACAACACCTAATAATTTTACATGGAAATGAGGAACCACATGAAATAGGTCACATATACTTGACTTAGGTTTTTGATAATTTATGCCAAGGTAAATTCACATCTCTATAATTAGGCACACATGTAGGCAAAGCACAAGGGTCCATAATTTCCATTAGTCCACTTGATGTATAGATGCCATCTCAATGACATCAAATATCCATCATATAGTACAACATGATCAGTCCCAAGGATCTTGGATTATGATCACCTTCTTTCAAGGAAGTTTGTGTTCCAACAAATCCCATAAAATCTATCTCTATGAGTATCAAAAATTTACCAACAATGTTCATGCATCATGAATAGATGGCTCATGCTACTTGATAACAATAATAAATCCACAAAACTTTATAAATTACATAAATAAGTTAGTCATATTCACTCCACTAGGCATTCTAGTCTTGACACGCACCCTTAGACCTCCCAAGATACTATATGTCAACATCATCAGATGGCTTGCCCATTCAAGCTATCAATGGCCACCAAGGCATTGTCTCATGATTCCAATAACAAGCATATATCACTATCTTAAAAATAACTTAATCCAACAAGTCAAAGGTTGAATGGTGATTCTTTCTTTGATACAATATCACTTCTAAAAAGGTGAACTTAGCCAAGGCTCAGGTGAATGCTATATCATTACCTTTGAAATTATAATTTCCCACAATCATCAAGTTCAATTAAAATTCATAATAAACATCCTCATAGATGTAAGACATATCCAATATCACAATAGACATCCTCATGGATGTCAAAACATAGCTAATTTAAAAATATGCATCCTCATGGATGCATGACTTAGTCAGAATCAACTTAAACATTCTTGTGGATGTAAAACATATATATGGTTATCATAAAATCCTCATAGAATGAAACATATCCATGATCAAAATAAACATCATATATGCAAAACATATCCATGATCAAAATGAACATTTACACACACTTATTGACTTTTATCCTTTTAGAGTTATGAAACCTTCTTCTTTTCAAATATAATTCAAAAGAGGCCAAATGCATAAACAAGATCAAGCTCTTATTTCAGCTCAAGATGCTCCTTCACAAGTGGAGATACTAAATATTATCAATTTACCCAAGTAAATTAGATATTCTCACCCTATTCAACACTCTATTTTAAAGCCTAAACCTTAGTCTTCCCAATTTCATAATGTTCTAAGCATCTACTAATGACTTGTCCATACAAGGTAACAATAGATACCAAACATAATTTTTTCAATTCTAAGGGCAAAATAGTTATCACTAGTCTCAAATAAACCTGCCCATACAGGTCAATAGTTAATAGGTGATGATTGCCCTGATGTAACTTGATTAGGGAAGGATTGACCCAACCAAGTTTATGATTAAGTGTCATAAAGTCATTATATAAATTTACCAATTTTTGCACATACATACATTTCCTAAATACAAGAATTTCCAGCGCCTTAGTTTTCTTGAAAACAAGGCACTATTTTTATTAACCCAAGAGGCTAGATGCCTTTATAAAGGTCAAAACATAACCCTTTCAAAGCACATATGACATATAATTAGCCACACAAGGTATGTAATTTCACCCATGGTTTTGTATGCACTCAATCATATAATGTTCCAATTTAATCTTAACAAGGCAACATAGCCATACAAGTTTTACTCAACCATCCAAAGGCATACACATCCATGTTGATGTAAAATAAGATTTCAAAAGAATGTGCACATCCATATTATGTGTATTTTCAACCATCCAAATATATACTATGCAAACATAAACCTTTACAAAAGTATGCACAATCATACAAAAGCTCAACTAGCCCTTTTAAAAATATTTTAAAATCAGTTCAATGTGCCCAAAACTCATCCCAAACCTTTAAAGCAAAGGCTTTGATACCAGTTAAAACAACCCCAATTTTGTTTTTGGAATTGCCTTTAAGAGTACATAATAGAACAATGTTTAGGGTCTACTACACAATATTAATACTACATAAATCATATAAATAGATATATACATAATGTGTGAATAACCAATAACCAGATTATTTCACCTTAGATGCTTACCTAGGAATAAATACCACTAGGAAATTCCATAGAGAAGTATGTTTCCCTAGGATGATACGTTGTTCGAGGGGGTATTACAAAGCAGATCCAAAATGATAACCTCTAAACTTGGCAAAGGCACTCATCCTCTATATTAGACCACCCAAGGATTGTTAGCCCTACCTAAGTGTCTAGTTACCCAATGTAGTCATGGTTTGAAGGTTCAAGATATTTAATGATTAATTCATGCATAGGATGACAATAATATTACATCCAACATCTCTATTATTCCAATAGATAATGCTAAGAACAAAAAGAATGGAATTAAGCATATCAAAGTTCATCTTGCTATCCATTTACTAAGAATTCAATAAGATAAGGGAAGAATACAATAATCAAGCATGAAGGTCCAAAATAATTAAAAATGAGGAACATCCCACTAGATTTTCTTAGGAAAAGTCTTACCACATTATGAGGTTAACAACTGGATGTTTTTGAACCACTACTAAAACCAATACAACATAAGCTATTGAGTTATCATAATCATTTTGAATTTAAACCATTAAGGGCCAATCCTTATACTACCCCCACTAGATCACTATACCATGTTCTAGAGTTCTTAGGGATCATTGTGCCACCATTCCCTTACTTGATGAAGGTCACACATAAGATATAACTCTATTATGAGAGAATTATTCCTTATTGAAATTAGATGAGCCATAATGCACTTAGTTCAAGGTGGATGACATCAAAAAAGTGAGCCTCCTATTGAATAAATATAATAATGGCATTATAAGAAATAATTTACTTCTCATGATATTGGTACACCATCCTATAATCCAACCATAGAGGTCTAGATATTATATTGATACATACTTACCCTTTGGTTACAATATCATGTCATTATTAGGGATATATGTGTTTATGCCAATTAATTAATATACATACACCCATGTAATATTTCATTACTTAAGTAGTTTCAACCATTAACTTGAGTGTCCATTAAAGAAATCTATGATTTAAAAACTCATAACCAAGGTGAAATATTAAATCATAGATCATAGTTTAAGCATTATGAGTTCACACAACATATTTAAGCCTCATCCCAATTTTGGAATCATTTTCTATTCATAAGTATTATTCATTATTTTAACAAGCACCATATAAAGTGTATCTAGAAATTCAATGCCAAAGTTAGCTTATAATATTAAGCACATACATTTTCCCATAATCCAATGACCATCCAACTCATAATGCATTACCATCTCATAAATATAATTAAAATGGTGCTACCAGTTAATATTTTGTAAATAAATCATCAACTCTAGGTCCTTGCATCACATTTACGTTATAAACTAACTTAAAATTGAATAACTCCACTCAAATAAAATTTAACATAATAAATGTAAACAATAATAATATAACTAACATTTCATTATTTAAGGGCTGAATTATGAACAACTGAACAATAAACTTTTTGGAAACTTGCCAATAGTCTAAGACACTACATTATCATTATTGGTATGAGCCACAATAAATATTAGAGATCCATATAAATAAGGTAATTAAATAGTAATTTATTTCATTGCTTAAACAATTTAAATAAACTCATTTAAAGTGAAACTATAACCATCAAAATAACCATTACCATAATAAAAATACATTGCTTCTATTATCAAGGAAACTGATTGCATGAATTAAATTTATATGACTGATTTAGCCCAAGTTATAAACATACCATGGGTCATAATTTCAATTAACAATGCTTCAAATTATCACTATCATATGATCAAAATGAGCTAATAATAAGTTTAAAAAAAAAGAAAATAAGTAACATCTACTATTTGTTGACATCTCCTCACATAAAGATGTCATCAGTTAATATATATATTCTCTAACATGCATCTACAATTTGAATTAAAAACAAGAGTGATACCACCTATATGTAATCTCTTCAAGCATAACCTTAAACACCAAGTACTAGCTCTGATCAACACAATGAAACACTACATACCAACCATGTATAAAACATGTCATCCACACAATATGTATATATATATATATATATATATATATATATATATATATATATATATATATGTATATATATATATATATATATATATCAACAAGTGTAATAACACCAAGTACTAGCTCTGATCAACACAATGAAACACTACATACCAATCACGTATAAAACATGTCATCCACACAATCCAAGAATTTGTGTCACAATGTATTCAATTCTATAGTCAATAATAAAATAGATAATGTTCATAATCATTTCCTAGCTGCATATTGGCCAAGAGATTATGTAATTATTAATAATTATTATTGAAAGAAATGGGAACATAAAATAAAAACTAGAACAACCAACTATAAGGTTGTATATACCTCTTTCTTATCATAACATATAAATATAAAATTATAGGAAATTAACCTAGAATATTAGATACAACTGTTTGTTCCAATAGAACTTTTTACAACTTTATACATATTTCACATCAACAAGTATATCATTATGTTATCATAATGTGTATACAACAATATATGAATATCAAGGCATAAAATACTACAATCGGAGTTACAACTATCATTTCAAATATAAGAAATAGAATCCAACATATATGAATATCAAGAAAAATAATTACAACTAGTTAGATATATAATAACCAAGCTACCATATTAATTTATACCACCAACAAACACATCACATACATTATTATTCTTTGAACATAATAAATGTTACCAATCTGTATAATGCAAGGAAATGGAATCGGTACATAAAATGAACAACCATGGAACAATCTAGTATGCCCACCAAGAATCATACACCAATAGGCACAAACAAGATACATTCTACTACACAGAGTCCATGTGCATCAAATAAAGAAGATAAACATGAATAGGAGAACACCCCTTAAAACTAGCCCTATGAAACCAACCATCGATGGCCCTTAACATCCCAACCATAAATTAGGTGGAGGGTTTCAACATTCAGGTACTCAAGCGAGGTAAAATATATGCAAAAAATACTTAGCCACCAATAATAACTTATAAAAATGGTTAACAAAAGATAAGAGAAACTAATGTAGGCAACATGAGAACCATAACACTCAAAAAAACTAGTCGATATGAGCAATACCCAAGGCACACCTTAAATTTTATAGAAGATGATTTACTTAATAAATTAGAATCTATCATATTCATTATGCATTGTTGGGAGGTCTGACCCAATCTACTACTCAACCTAATAGGTTTGCTAAGGTGTAGAATGATTAAACACCATGGGTTTAATCAACAATAGCCCAATCGACCCATTCAAGTCAGAGGGAAGAAGTACAAATCACTCATTAATAAAAATAAGATTTGGTTAAGCTTATGATTAACCTTGTACAACCAAATCTTCAGTTCCTTTGAACACCTTATCACAATCCAAAATAAAAATAATAATGCAACCCCATTATAACAAAGATGAATAAAATAATTACAATCCATAACTAATAAATACAACCCAATTACTTGGGGAAATCTAACTCCAGCTAATAGGACTTCTGAATCTTGAGGGAGGTAGAGAAAGTAAGAATAAATTCATATTTTTTCCAAACCAAGGTTAGAAATTAATTGAGGTTATTTTAAGACCAAAATAGATAATAAGTGGCTAGATCAACCCAATAGGTGGGTAAGAGAGAGATGCAACTTAGATTGATACCCATCATTTTCATCTTACAAGGAGTCACCCAAAAAGGGTTTTTAATAGAGAAATCCTTTTTCAAAAACATGGCTAGGGTAGATTAATAATTTAAAAGCACACATACAACATGGTTTAATAATTCATAAATCATTTTTATATACTTAACAAAATAAATTCTCAAGTCCACTCAAACAAATAAAAATACAATACTAATTAAAGCTTAAATTCCCGATAACAATATCCAAGGTCGAACCCCATAACACACAAAAGAAATACTTAAAACGCATGATTTAAAAATCTCTTTCATTTTGATAAAAGGCAATCACCAAAATCAAAATCCAGAATAGCTCAAGCACCCAACAAAGGAAAAAATCCATTGTAAACTGATTATGGGCCATTAGAGATTCATAGGGAAGTCCGATGACTTCCCCATGAATATGTAATGATTTTATATCATTTCATTGGATAAATAATACAAAGAAACCATACTCCCACTATAAAATCCAACTGCATATCTTACTCAAAAAATGTAGGTCTCCATGGATAAAATCATGGTTTCCCTTTTGCTACCTTCCTTTCTTCAGTAGGCTACTCTTTTTTCCAAATTGGCCCATAAAATACAAAGGTATAGGCCCCCTAGAGACAAATAACTCCCATATTTACTCCTCTTCCCTACCCTATGTGGCATAGGGTTTTGACCCAGGAAGAACCAAACTTTTAAAAAGGGTGAAGTGAAGTACATGGGGTGCGAGTCCACTCTTTTCCCCCTAAAAACACAATGATTAAATAATAATAATAATTAATAAAATTCTTAAGTCTATGCAAGATCAATAATTAAAAAAATAATAAGTGAAATTATTAAAATAATAATTAATAAAAATCATAATCCAGATCAAATCTCATGGTAAGTTAATTACCCATGAAGGGGGATGGGTTTCTAATGACATTAATCAAGGTCAAGAGACCCATATGGGTCTATTTGAACCCAATAGAATAACAAGTTAATAATGCAAGCCACTCCATACAGTTTAAGAATCAAATCCACCAACATTGAGGAGGATAAGAAAAACACAAAAATATCTGTTGGAAATATTGTCATTGATGTCAAAGGTCTAGTATTATTGGTGATAAAGGCCCCATTGCATTTAATTTTGTTTGTAATAAATATATCTTGGCTAACATGAGTTAATATTTATTTAATATTAACAAATATATTTTTGGTTGCATATGAGACAAAAAAAGGGCCCATGGAGAAGTCGAAGAGCCATGGGGTAAAGACAAAAGAAGGATGGGATGCATTTTACCATGAAGAGTCATCTTGGGGAATACCAAGAGTCACCAAGTGAAGACAAAAGAGTAAGGGTGCAATTTCTCATGAAGGGACACTTTGAGGAATACAAAAGTCACCAAAGATAAGGACAAAAGTGGGGAGGACGTTTTTAATCATGAAGGGTCACCACATGACTTTTCAAAGGCTTGAATATGAAGGGTCATACAAGTTTGGCACCATTTTCCATGAGGATTGAAGGGTCACAAAGGGGGAAGGTCAAAGGTCATTTGGAAAGCTATAAATAAAGGCTTGAAAAGCCATTTGTAATATGGAAGATAGAGGTTGATTTGATATTGTAATATCTAGCTTAGAAGAGAAATTGTGAGAGATGAATATGATTTGTATTTGTCATATCTAGCTTAGAAGAGCAAAGGTGAGAAAGAGGAAAGAGATGTTGCATTGATCTATCATTTGTTGAGATAGCAACATTGAGAGATAGGTCTATGGTATACACAAAGGGGTTGGTGCTCCTATGGGTTGGTGCTCACAAATTGTTGCTGGGTCGGTGCTCGACAAAGGGGTTGGTGTTCCTATGGGTTGGTGCTCATGAATAGTAGCTAGGTTGGTGCTCAACAAAGGGGTGTGGTGCTCCTGTGGGTTGGTGCTCATGAATATTAGTTGGGTTGGTGCTCAACAAAGGGGTATGGTGCTCCTACAAGCTTGGCTTGCGAATATTGTTTGGGTTTGTGCTCATTTATATACTTGAGATTATTCTCCATGGTTTTTCCCACATTGAGTTTCCACGTTATATCTGGTGTCTCTCTATATCTTGTGTGGTGTTTATTGTTTGAGTTTTATTAAATATCTTGAATGTTTGATTAAGTGAAATTTGGTTAAAGAAAAGTTTTATAAGATATATGATATACTGATTCACCCCCGCTCTCAGTATATCCCATGCTTAACAATTGGTATTAGAGCAGGTTCCTTCAAAAAGGGTTTAACAACTTGAAGGTAGATCAAAGAAAAGCATAAGATGGCCAAGCAGCTAAAGAAGGAGAATCAAGAGTTGAAATCTATGGTTGAGGCTTTTAAGGAAAATGTGTGTATCTTGGATTATAAGTTGGCTATAGAAGTAAAAGAAAATAAGATATTTATTCAGGATCTTAAGAATCAGTTAGAGGCTGAAAATTCAATTTTAACATCAAAATAAGAAGAGTGTAATCAGTTGAAGGATGAGTTAGGTTATTTAAAGGATAATCATGAGAAGCTTATAATTAAGGTTGAGAAAGATCATGAAATATTGGTCCAAGGAAAGAAGGATGCAGGTTTTGAAGGCAAATCAAAGAAGTTGATCAGGTAGCCCAATGCTTTTAAGTTTTCAAATTCTTTTCATGTTTGTTATTTTGTTTGTCATTGTGTTGGTCATAGGGCAAGAGACTGTATGAGGAGAAGAAATCAGTCAAAGGGAGATCTCAGTGACATTCAAGAAAAAGGTATGAGAAATATTTTTTGCTTTTGTTGTCATAAGGTTGGCCATATTGCTAAATTATGTCCAAAATAAGTAAAGAGATCTTCAAAGTATGTCAAAGGTTACAGAGCCCCTAAAAGATATGAGAAGAGTCAAATTAAGGTTTGGAGACCTAAAATAGTAAAGGTTGATGAGGTTGAGTTTAAGAATGAAAATTAATTACTTGCTATATTAGATAAAGAATCATATAAGAAGGATTGTGCAGAATCTCTTGTTACATTTGAGCATGAGCTTTGTCAAGATAAGATAGTTGCAAAAGTTGAAAAAAATAAAAACATCATAAATGATAAGGTTAGTAAGTCAAAAAGGTTAGACATGCTTAAACGGATTCTAAAAGAAAAACACAAGAAGATCAAGGAAGAAACAAAGGAGATGTGGGAATCTCCTGAGATTTATTTCTAGAACCCTTTTGTGTGGGGTGTCTCTTTTAGGCTTCAAGGAGACACTTTTAAGAAAAATTGAAGCATTGTGGATGCTATTAGGTCTTGGCTATGTTGCATGAAAAGAAGTGCTTAAAAGTTTTAGAGTGTTTCAAATGATTATGGTCACAAGAAATTAGAATGTTGAAAAAGAGCTAACAGTTTCAGAAAGAAGGAAAAGAATACTCATGCAGATTCAATGAAGAAGGATCAGAGTTTCAAAGCTCCATTCATCAGGAAGAAGGTTCAAAAATGTTCATGGCAGAAGAAACAACTTGAATATTCTATGTTGGTGTAAATAGCTTTGCATGTAAGAAATAAACATTAGCCATGGTTCGTTGATAGCATATGTTTGAGGCATATGATAGGAGATAAGAGTAAAGAAGATCAATGGTGGCATAGTGAAATTTGAAGATAAAACCACTTCTAGGATAACTGGAAAAGGTATATTAAGTTTGGATATTATTAGAACCGAAGCTATGAATGTTTTGTAAGCATAATCTATTAAGCGTAAGTCATATATGTGATCAAGGATACACCTTAAAGTTTCATATAGAAGGCTGTGAGATCAGAAGAAAATATTCAAATGAGTTGATTGCAGATTCTCAAAGGATAGGGAATGTTTTAATCAGATATCTTCTCAAAGACACACAAGAGGAGTTAGGAGTAATTACTATTACTTCCTACCATTGATGTTCAACATCAGTTGAGGAGGAGCTATGTGTTAGCTCCAGGTAGGCCCTTTGCCATTGATGTCAAAGGGTGAGAATTATAGGTACAAGTATAGGTGAAAAAAATAGGTATAGGGAGCAGGTACAAGTTGCTATAGTAAGGGGGAGTTACTGTATGTTTTTAGATGACAATATGTGCAGGTGACATGATGTGGTAGTTTCAGGATTGAGGTTGCCATCAATGACAAAGGGGGAGATTGTTGGAAATATTGTCATTAATGTCAAAGGTCTAGTAGTATTGGTGATAAAGGCCCCATTGCATTTAATTTTGTTTATAATAAATATATCTTGGCTAATATGAGTTAATATTTATTTAATATTAATGAATATATTTTTGGTTGCATATGAGACAAAAGAAGGGCCCATGGAGAAGTTGAAGAGCCATGGGGTAAAGACAAAAGAAGGATGGGATGCATTTTCCCATGAAGAGTCATCTTGGGGAATACCAAGAGTCACCAAGTGAAGACAAAAGAGTAAGGGCACAATTTCTCTTGAAGGGACACTTTGAGGAATACGAAAAGTCACCAAAGATAAGGACAAAAGTGGGGAGGACGTTTTTGATCATGAAGGGTCACCACATGACTTTTCAAAGGCTTGAATATGAAGGGTCATACAAGTTTGGCACCATTTTCCATGAGGATTGAAGGGTCACAAAGGGGGAAGGCCAAAGGTCATTTGGAAAGCTATAAATAAAGGCTTGAGAAGCCATTTGTAATATGAAAGATAGAGGTTGATTTGATATTGTAATATCTAGCTTATAAGATCAATTGTGAGAGATGAATATGATTTGTATTTGTTATATCTAGCTTAGAAGAGCAAAGGTGAGAGAGGGGAAAGAGATGTTGCATTGATCTATCATTTGTTGAGATAACAACATTGAGAGATAGGTTTGTGGTGTACACAAAAGGGTTGGTGCTCCTATGGGTTGGTGCTCATGAATTGTTGTTAGGTTGGTGCTCGACAAAGGGGTTGGTGTTCTTATGGGTTGGTGTTCATGAATAGTAGCTGGGTTGGTGCTCGGCAAAGGGGTGTGGTGCTCCTGTGGGTTGGTGCTCATGAATAGTAGCTGGGTTGGTGCTCGATAAAGGTGTATGGTGCTCCTACAAGCTTGGATTGTGAATATTGTTTGGGTTTTGTGCTCATTCATATACTTGAGAGTATTTTCCATGGTTTTTCCCACATTAGGTTTCCACATTATATTTGGTGTCTCTCTTTCTATCTTGTGTGGTATTTATTTTTTGAGTTTTATTGCATATCTTGAATGTTTGATTAAGTGAAATTTGGTTAAAGGAAAGTTTTATAAGATATATGATATACTAATTCACCCCCCTCTTAGTATATCCCATGCTTAACAATATCAATGAGCAATAACTCCAAATAGGGAACAAGAATAAAATGTACATGCACAAATATAAGGTGAGACCAATAAAAGATAAAAATTGAAAAAAAAATAGAAATATAAAATGATGGTGGCTCATTATTGTTATACATGATATACATGTTAGAGTGACATTTTGACTGCTCATTCACCCCTCGAGTATATCCTGAGATGTGTAAACCCACCATCGAGTCTAGCTCATAGCTTGGTTCCTACATCCACTAAATAAGACATCAAAATTACTAGAACAATGTTGATATAAATAGTAAGAATTTTGAATGAATTATTAAACATGAAATAACAATTTAAGCATATTCATCTATAGATGTAAAGGGACCAAAGTTAGTATTGATGGCCATGAACCTGAGCATTCCCTATGAAACATAATCAATAGATGCAAGATTACTCAATGCCAATATGAATTTAATGAAACATGCTAATTCAATAACATATAATAATGAAACTAAACTAAAGTAACGTATATATCAAGATAAAATGAATCCAGTGTAAGTAGTATATATCATGAGAAAATGAATCCAGTGTAAGCATAAATCATGATGTAACATAATCACAATAAATACACATGATATCTCATATCTCAACCATCTAAAACAAAACCAACATTGTTAACCAAGTGCTATCAAAACATGCTAAAATAAGCTATAATCAAATATTTGTAATAGGCCATAAGGTCAGGTCATGACAAGTAACTCAATCAAGAATCCCACAAAATTCATTTATTCAAACAATAAGATATTCAAAACAATAATATACCTAAAAAATGATCCAAGCCCCTGGATATTTTCTATAATTTTCTATTAGTTGAGTCTCTCCTTCTCTGGGATCTCTACTCTTTTCCCTTCTCTTCCTCCTTTAGGTAGGACCAAAATTTATTAAATTCAATTTTAACAAAATATAACCCTTTTCCAAGAGCTATACCCTCTTAAAATAGGCATTATCTCCATTTTTAAAACCCAAATAGAATGTGACAAGTGTTTGTTCTTCCCTTGGATTGACCAACTACTCTACTTGTCAGCCCATGATTTCATGAATGGATATTCATTTTGTAAGTCAATAATGGTACATGGAGACTTTAGTAGAGTCCTAAGGTTTCTTCTCAAATAATCCACATCCCTATATAGGGCTCAATTCAAAGGTAATTAATGGAAAATTCTAAATTTTTGATAAACAACATTCTATACATTGGTCTACTTTGTCCTCATGCATTGAAAAGGACTAGCCAAAGGTGGTTTGACTAACCTAGCAGTGATTACCATCCATTAAGATATGCCAAGACTAAATAAAGGGTTGAATGACATATAAGGCATTCAATTAGGATCAGGAATGGTTCAAGATAAGATTAAGGTTAGAGGTGGGATCACACATGATGCAACAATGCCTTACATAATCCTTTTTCCTTCAATGGCAATGACCTATTCTTTCACACTTATTACACCCATGAAAATTTCTATACTAATAGTCGAAGCTTGTAATTATAGTATGCTAGATAATTTAATTAAACCAATATAATTAGCTTACCAATAAATTCACAAGGTCATGAAATGATATTATTAAATCACCTTAATGCATATCTAATTTTAATTACAACCTAAGGTAATAATTCAAGTATTTCTTAGCTAAATCTTACCATTTTCCCGACCCACTCACCTTTCAATCAACACCACCAAGGAGTATTACCATCAATTTAGCATAGTCACATTGTTTTCTCATGAGGGTCCTTACATTTTCCCCCATTAAAGTAGAATCATCCTTGATGTTGGACTATTTTTTTCATCCAACAAAGTTTTTAAATCTTCTAGACTACTAGAACATCATCTTGAATTGCCCGTGTACCACCCTAGGTAGACATACAATATGATCTATTTATTTCATCCATTAAGAACATCCTCATATGTGGGGATCAAATGATATGTGAAACCAATCACTCTATTCATCTATATTTATAACCCTTGATTTTCTTCATTTATCAATTATAAAGCTCTTTAAACAAATGTGAGGGTTTAACACTCATGAGTGCAATCTTATGGATCATATTTTACTTCTTCAAAGTTTATAACCCTCTAGATTATCAATATTTTAACACCAATTTTCTTACTAGATTTTAGAATGATGTGACATAATAACTTCAATCTTTACAACATAAGTCATGCATTCATTTTATGCAAGGCCTCTTATTCAAATAGTTTTCCTAGTGATGGTCATGGGAGAGTTGATCAACTTATTATCATGTTCAACATGGGAAGACTTCAATAGCTTCCATCATGATGTGTAGGTAAGGATCAAACAACATTTCAACATGTCTAACATAGATGCCTATGCCATGTTACTATTAGGACAATCATGGGAGGATAAAAAAACCTTCCACTATGTCTAACATAGGAGGACTTTTATATGCTAACAATATGACATCCATGGGAGGATTCAATAACCTTTCACAATGCCCAACATAGGAGTGCTTTGATATACTACCAACATGACACTCATGGGAGGATCAAATAACCTTTCACTAAGCCTATCACAAGAGGAATTTAATATGCTAGCAACATGAAGATGCTGATCACACACTACCATCACTCAATGTTATGCTAACATATAATAATATGCAGACAAGAACATAAGCACTTCATGCAAATAAGGGGGAACAACTTCTCCATTTCCCATAATTTTATTTCAAGATGTTTACTAACATTTTAGCATAATAAGAATTTTTTGTGATCGAATCGTAAGGACACTTCAATCCTTGATCATAATAATTTGAGATTCATCTCAACAAAATCTCTCTAATTTAGAGATGAAAGTGGTCCAATTTCAGACCCAAGCCTTGCTTTATTCAAGGCTATATTTCCACACTATATTTTACTACTTATCTTGAATGTTGGCTGAATTATAATTAATTTTTGAAAGAGGTGATTCATTTTGTAAAACACATCTATCTCAAACCATTGAGACCCATAATTTATCTATTATATGCATGATATTTCAAGCACTCCTTGAATATGAAACTTATTCTTAGATAAGGGTGATGGTTGCCAATCAAAACAAAACTATCATGCTAAAATAGGCATTAATCCTTGGTCAGACCATTAAGATCTCACATGCAATTATCAAAAACATACGGGGAACTACTGAGTTACTATAACTAGTGCCATTTGAAACACAAACGATATCTAGAATAAGAAAATCATAGGGAAATACATTCCATTACACCAATTATACCACAAAAGAATACAAGCATGAGACTATCTCCCCTTTTCCATATACCATGTCATTCATGAAAAAATTCAAGAAAACCATTACCATTCCATTTCATATAACTAGGATCTTAATATCTCAGTCTATTAGCCAAGATATCATGTGCAAATCAGTAGGTAAGAGGCTCTTGGGACATCGGTCCACTAGCCAATAGAATTATATATATAGATAAGTATATATGTGGCCCTTAGGACATCCTTCCATGATCCAAAAATCAATGTGCCAATTAATATGTATATGGCCCTTAGTACATCATTCTACCAACCAATAACTAGGCATAGATTGAAGAGATAAAATAATCAATATACTAGGGGCCCCTAGGACATCGGTCCACTAGCCATTCTAATGCCTAGAGTGAAAGAGATAGTTGATATTCCAACAACCCTAGGCATGCCAAGTAATATAGAGTAACATATTAGTCGATAAGATATGTTTTGATCTACTTTTTTTCCCTGTACTCACCCTAAATGACATATATACACTAACACATGAAATCAACACAAGTAAGTATTACAATCACTTGAATAAACATAAACTAATCATGTAAGTAAAAAATTAATAAAATGATACCAAGTAGTCTCAATGATGAAATAAAATCCAAAAAAACTTGTTAATAAATTCCATGATCAACCTTTAGCTTGAAACATTTGAAATTAATAAGAGAATAATGTTAGTTTCTAAGCAATATAAAAAAAGCTTAAACAACTTAAAATAAGTTACGCAAACACATTTATCAATAATCAGATCATAATACGATAACTTTGTGGATATACAAACCACTTAGGGGGAGAAGGAATAATGTAAGAGGGCATTAGTGATCCACTAGTCATCTAGAGAATCAAATTATGTTGTAACATAGGGGATATTTTCCACTATCCATTGTTAACAAAATTTATTATGGAACCAATTACCATTTCATCATGCCAAATTCAGTGTTTTTTGATAGATAACATGTAGGAGGTTGCTACACCATTTCCACTACACAAAATGATATAGTTAATTTTATGAATTTAGAATATGTTATACTTGTTCCTCTTTAGAGGCCATACTTATAAATGCCCCATATTTATCACCCACCAAGGTGTGATATGTCATAGAAATTAGGCCTCACCAATTTTCACATGAGAATTTAGAATAGTGTCACATGCTATTAGGTCCCACCTATATGTGTAGACATAATATTTAGGGAAAGAAAGATGAAAAGCCATTATTTCAAGAAAATGGCACCTCCATGATCACCACTTTTGATTCCTATTGACACATAGTGATTTAAATGTTCCCAAGGAAATTATGAGTTATATCTACCAAAATTGACAAGTTATCATTATGAGAAATTTTAGTAATACTAGATGTATTCATTCCATTTTAATGCAACACAAATTCATAGTAAATCATGATTATTAGCTCTTTTAGGATTTCTTTCAACCAATCAACATAATTATAAGTACAAATTTATCTATTGAGTGATTTATCATCATAATATCAAGAATGTGCAATGTTACCTAATCCATTTCACATGCCTCACACCTAGGAAGATACCCTCATAACCATTTGACATGCACCCATAAATAACATCAGAAGCTAGGCTATGCTCTTATATGCAGAATAAGACAATTAACAACCTAAATATATTTAAATATGATATGTCATTTTCATGAAATTTAATCATGTAAAGACATACATGTTCTGATTAGTTCCAAGGAGATCCATCTCACCTATTAATTCAAAATGTAAGATTACCACTCAACTAATTAGTATAATCAATATTAGATTTATTAAATCCATAACCTCAATAACAAAATTTTACCACATTTAGATTCATTGAATGCTCCTAATGCTCTCAAAAGTAAGATAAAATATATTTGACATTCCCATAATTTAAACATACACAATCAACATATCCAGGGAATTTATAATTTAAAAAGTGAGGTCACTACAACCTTTTCATAGTTATAAGTTCAATTAACAACATCTTAGATTTAGTTTCAGCATTATCAACCAACATCAATAAGATTTTCAATCCATCATTAGTGTGGTCACACCATAATAAAATTTTCATATATGAAGCTAAGAACTATAATAGACAAGCATCATGTACATCTAAAATAATCATATATATCTAACAATGGGTGTTCCTTAACAATAAGTCCCATTATCCTTTTAAATGTAGTAGTTTATAATACGCATTTAATGTTTTGTTAGAATAGAAAAATCAAAATAAGTGTTCTATGGATTAAAAAAATTATCTTCACAACAAGTCCATATCAAGACTTTAGTATCCCTTGATCAAGTGTTTTTAGGATAGTCTCATTCATAATGATCAATAGATCCATAAATAAAACATACACCCCAAGAAGATTGATTTCCTAGTCATTCCATTGAGGTCTTTCTTGGCCCTGTATTTAGAGATTTCATAGGTCGAGCTTGTGTTTGAGTACATTGCCTCTTGTGATAATAATGGAGGAAAATCTTATTCCTTTTTATATTATGATACTTTGTAGGTTTCCTAACTTGGACATGCCTTCTCTAGGGTCTCAAGGCTCTTTTTTGTAGCATATAAACATGGGATAACATTTCCTTTAGCACAACCATCACTTAATATAAGCTCTCAAGGATTTTAACATGATTCAAACTAGCTACATAATTCAAGAATCTTGGTAACCAACATCTTCTATGCCTTCTATTGCTTCCTTTTGTGACATGTCATCTACATAATTCATATTTAAAAAGGTCAACAAGTAAAATTCACCACATTCAATTAACATAAATCATAATAAGTAATAATTAGAAAGGTGATGGACTCATATAGAACATGCCTATAGCTCTCATAGTTTAACCTAGGCTCTGATACCAAAATGTCATGCCCATTTTTTATTAAAGACACATGACACAACATTATAATAAAAAACACTAGTTCACATGGATTGATACCATAATATAATATAATCACAATAATAATCCTACAACTATCAAAAGGATCATACATGTATAAACCACTAATTTGGAATCCCATAGCCTTGAATCATTTGACCCAACACTTAGAAATCCTTTCAAAACTCACACCAAATGACAATGGTGTAAATGACATAGAGACAACCATCAAATTTGACCTCATCCTTGATTCATTAAATCTCCCCCTGTTCAATTTGATGAGTTCCCTAGTTATGTCAACTACCCTTCGGGTTCCCAAGGCCATTCTTTCCACCTATCACTTCCTACATGACTTTGAGAAAAATTCCACATGGTGATAATTAACTAATCACATCCTTATCACTCTTTAGGGATAACATGACTTACTTGGGGCCATGGAGTAGTGGAAATCATGCCACATGGAATTATTATACTAGCCTATTAGCTCGTAAACTTTGATCTTGATACAAATGCTTTCTTAGTTTTAGAGTAGTTGGATTTTCTAGCATAATGGCATCACCTACACCAAATTTCCCATGAAGTTCATGCCTAATACAAATATTTTTGGGATAGTGGATCATAGGGATAATGCCATGTGGTAGCATCCAACAAGATCACTTATTTGAAGGCTTTGTAAACTACACAAACATCTTTGGGATAATTGGTCACTAGGATGATGACACAAGGCAACATCCCATAATCCTAGATACCAATAAGTTTGATCACTTTATGTTCATCCCCAAGATCATGGGTCACCATCATGTTTCTACATGGCAACATCTTACTAGCTTGCTATCCCAGATAAGTGTCCCCAAGATTTTGGGTCATCAAGATGATGTCACATGGTAAAATTCCACTATATAGCTAGCCTAGCACTGAATGCACATAGACCTAGCTGATGTAACTCCCAAGTTAGCAGGAGGATGACACATGGATTCCTCCAAACCACTCACAAAATTTGTAAAATTCAACCAAGGCAAAAGGCTACCAAAAGTCCCATCTAAAAGGCATCAAAGGCAAAGTCTAAGCAAATAAATTAGTTGACAATGTAAATCTAGCTAAGGCAAAGGTTTCCATTAAAGGTATAACTAAATAACTAAGACACAATTCTATTTAAATGAAATAGAGAAAGGCTCAAGGAAAAAACAAAGACAAAATCATTCAACCAAACAATTCAGCTAAGGCACAAGCTGAAAGGAATTGTGAGAGATGTCTAAGGCAAAGCAAACCAGTTAAACCAAGGCAACATGCATCTATAAAATTAATACATTTATTTATGCATTTAAAGCTCAACTTGACTTCCCCATAAGGTCTTCACTATGCTATAAAAGTTTATGTTTGCATGAATGATAAGATCAACACTAAACTAATATTTTCATTTGTTTAGTCAACTTAGTAGAAGTCTCCAGGTAACCCAACCTAGCCAAATGATAACAAAGAACCTGATCAACCTATGAAATGACTAGTCTTATCCTTAAAATATGATACTTAAAGGATTAAGGCAAGTACCTATGCATATCATTAAAGGGAAATAACCTAAACCAAATGTTAGCATAGGTTATTGGGTTCACCATAACATTCTAATTATAGGGATAACTACTATGATTGAAAGGAGAGCTTATGGGAAAGGAAAATCATTATTCGGTATTCAAATTTTATCCTATGATAACAAAGGTTTATCTAGTCTATAATAATCCTTCTAATATCTACTTTAACAATGGTAAACTCAAATATGATGCCATAGTTACCAAACTTATAGAGGAAATAACTTTTTACTATTCATTTCTATAATTAGGTTTCTAATAGATGAAATTAATTTATAGACATTTATAGATGAAGAGTATAAATTCATGAGGTAATTATATAGTATTATTCAACTTCAAAATGGACATATAATATCAATTAGAAAAAAAAAACTATATTCCTACAAGATAGTCTCGTGACACATATCCTTGCCCAAAAGATATATCTCACATAAGAAGCATAAAACTAAGATATTAACCATCAAATACTAATTAAATTTGCAATCTTTAAATCATGAGGAATCATTACACTTTCAATCCATATATCCAAGGATTTAACAAAAATGTATGAATATAATATTACTCAATATTGTCTAGCACTATCTAACCCTATCTAACCCATTCTACTACAATTCATAGTAATATATAATCTTGAAAACTATATTGTTATAACTAAGAAGTCTATACTTTTCATGAAAGTATCAACCTGTATTCTATCATTAAATGTTCCATGTACTCGATCCCAAATTAAAATAAGATAACTTCATAATAATCATGTAGGATAACCACTAACGAAAAAGAAATCACTATCCCTATCCATGTGGCACACTTATAGATACAAGTGATTAGTGTACACATTCCCTAGATAACACCAAATATTTTATTAAGATGAAGAAACATAGAATAGATGCTAGATCTCCATGACCTTATCCTTTCATTAAATATCTATAAGGGTGACATCAATCAAACCAAAATGTTTCATGCCTTAACATAATTATTAAAAAAATCTAAGCTATATAATTTATTATTTTATAAGGAGATGGTATTGTTATATGGAAGGCTTAGTGTAGATGGTTTACTTAAATACAAAAATTAAAGGAACTCTTTCACAAAATAGCTTATTAAACTAGAATAATATCAAAATTTAGTTTCATTCAACAAGTTAAATTGTTATCTTCAATGAAAACAACACAACTTAATATCTTATGTTTATTATACACATGGGTAGACTTAATTCCAAAATATAAACATCCATAATATAGGTAAATTATTCCCTTTTTCTATCCATAAAAATATTGATTATAACTAAGGTTAACCGAAGCATGGCACACTTATAATTTTATGAAAAGAGACATACAGGCTTAAGAGTTAGTCCTCATTTGGCCTATTCCTTCCAGGAAGATCCATGATCAAAATCCATTGAGGTTCCTCTTAACATGGTTCAAGAATTATTTATGATTTTATATTACTTAAATTATTCCTTATCAAAAGTTAGCCAACTAGATGTAGACTAGTTGAGCATAATTCATATTATGAATTGGTTGAACTAACCAGATTCATAAAAGTAAGACATATTATATCTTAATATTACAAATCATAGGAAACCTAAATCACATGCCTTCATATATGACTGATTCTCATATGTATATAGTTCATTTAAAGTAAAACCATTACAAGAAATGTAAGAAGTAATGAACAAGAATTCATAAGATAATCAATTGAATAGTTATATATATTTAATAAGGCCCTTAATTTGGCCACTCTCAATCATGAATATGAAAAATTCATAAATATTCCATTTAAGATGATGAGTCTATCATAAGGAGATCCATAATCATGTAAAAATAAGAAAAGTATTTAACAACTATCTACAATAATAACTAGAACATTCAACTGATAAACTTCATATTAGTAGTGGCTCACAACTCAACCCATAATTAGTTATTAAAATATAAATATAATAGGTTCAATAGTGAACATATAATCCTTGGATAATAGCCAGTTATAGAAGCAACAAAATAATAATAATCAATTGGTAAATAAGAGATCATGTTTGATCAGGTGTAAGTTTGGCCAATAGAAGGTGGGCTCACCTCTCAACCTTTTTCCATCATTGAGGGACTACTCTAAGCACCCTCGAGTAGAAATCCTAGGTCCACACATGTTCATATAATGGTGAGAGTTAAATAAAGGCAAATAGTATTAAATATGTCTTGGGTTCAAGGGGATAAATACCAACAAGGTGACAATCCAAGCATCTCTAATTTAAGAGTATTAAAAACCTCTAATATATTTTCAGCAAGTAAAATACACAAAAGAGAAAAACACAAGGATCACAAGGATAGGACCCATCAAGAATACAACCACCAATATATACTATTTAAGTAACTATGAGAGAACTTAGGC
The DNA here is from genome assembly GCA_037957365.1 of Torreya grandis. Lineage (NCBI taxonomy): Eukaryota > Viridiplantae > Streptophyta > Pinopsida > Cupressales > Taxaceae > Torreya > Torreya grandis. The sequence continues at coordinate 876,810 of JARHVA010004843.1, read as the reverse complement.
AACCTACCATCATGTCCAACATGAGAGACCTACCCCTTCCTCCATCATGAAGAATGTGACCTTTCAAGGAATCAAAATTCTTACACAATAAAACCATAATATCTAGGTAAGTATAAATACAATAATTATTACTATCATAGAGTAATATCTCAACTCTAAAGTCCCACACAAGGGATAATAACACTATGGTGACCCAAGCAAAACTATAGGAAAATAACAAAGAGAAGTAAGCCAACTTCTTTACTCCCATTGAAAACAATAAATAGATCAATAATCACACAAAATTCATCTAAAAAAAAATAGGATATTAAAATCAATAAGATAAATACCAAAATATCTAAGCCCTTCCATGGATATTTGTTATAGGTTTCTATTAGCCAAATCTCTCCCTCTCTAGGCTCTCTAGATGTTTCCCTTCTCTTCCTCCTTTAGCTTGGCTAAAAATTTCTTAACTTTAAAGTCTAGATAATAGAACCATTATGAAAGAGATATAACCTCCTCAAATTGGTGTTATCTCCTTATTATAAACAAAATATAATGTGACAAGTGTCTTGATGGTACTATCAAATTCAGCCACATCTATCTCATAATTCTACGAATCAATCAAGAATTCCTGAATGTTGCATATGAGAGCTTATAAATGAATATAAACATGAATTTTTTTTGAAACATCATCATCCATAGTATAAGATAAAATGGCTTTTGAAGTAGTCATTTTTATATAGATGTTCAAATGTAGATGAGTGAGATTCTCAATATAGCATTGTGTTTAGACCTTGGCAAAATTGTTGCATAGCATCTGAGACTACCAAGCTTACAACTAGTGCATAAAGGAGTATTTATCTTACATATACACTTTAAATGTATATGTAAACATAACATAAGTGATAATGGGATCATGCATGGTGGCTTTAAAATAACTCATAGTGGTGAATTTAGGGAGTGCATTGTTCCGTACTACATCCACTTGATATTTCTAATTGGTCAACCCATGGGCATAAATGTGGATTGACCAATCATAGTAGTGAGGTGAGATTGATATATATCCAAGAGTTCACATAATTCATTTGAATCCTCATTTATATCTTGACCCTAAAATTTGAGATAGTTGATCTATTGAATGCTCACCCAATCTTGTGTAAGTTGGGCTACCAGTTTTGGAAGTTTCATGCAATCCAACATAAAACTAGGGCCCAAAACTTGAGAGTAAAGGGTGGGATAGGAGTATTAAATAAAATTAATAGTTTTACTTAGCACAATCCATATGATGGATTTATTCTAATACAACTAGGACACCCTATTTTACAATGAAACAATAGTCTACACAATAGAGTCCTAAAAAATAGAAGCACCTTTCAATTAATTTTCTAAGGAAAGTTTGTAAACATTGAGAGATGCTTCAATAATGGGTGGAGGAATAAAATATATAATAGTGTAGGTCATGGTATGATGAAATTTAAATAGAATAAGGGTAAATGAAAATATGGTGTGATGAGAGGGATCAAAAGGAACATCCATGAGGGATATGTGTTGGAACCCATATGTCAAAGTAGAACAAAGTTTTGATAAGGACTAACCAAGGGTTGGGATGGATAGAGAAATGTATGAGTTGGAAGGGGGAGTCATAGATGGTGGTTGTGGAAGAATGGTCTATGCATCCTCAACCTATGATAGAAGAGTGGGGGATCCTTAGGTAATATAGGTATAAAGTTAATCTTTACAACTATCAATGGAGTTGGTAAAGTGAGAGGCATAGATATTATGAGTATATATCCATATTTTTTAATTTCTTGAGTGCATTGAGATGGATATTTTGGTAGTGTAGGTGCCACCTCTGCATCTAGATTTTGCTCCACCTCCCCAATAGCCTATGTCTTTGCCAACATAACAACAACAACTAACTTGTACACTTCCTTAACCTTAGTGAGTAACTCAACCATAGGTTAGGTCTCAATCACTTATAGGAGTACCTCATTTTGCATATATTTCTATTCTTATGAATTCTTTTTATTTTATCACCTCCTTCTGCTACTTCTTCACTTCCTTTCTTCTTATATGCTTGGCAACTTGTTATGCTTATTTTCAGGTAGCCTACTTTTCCTCAAGTATTTATGCATCCAACACCACCTATTTAGTATCAATGAGGGGTTAATCAAGCTATAATTAATAATAAATCATAATGGACCCACAATTTCCCTCAATACATGTCCCTTTTAGCACCCAAATCTAAGGGAGTACTTAGGAAATGACAACACCATTCTACTTAAAGGTAAAAGAGCTATTGTAGATGGTTGGAATATGGGTAAAACATCCTACTCTTCATCTTCCATAGTCAATTTATATCTATATAACATGTGATGCTTGTTCTAGAGTGATTGTGGTGGTCTTTCAACAAGAGGGTCAATTTACTAGACTTGATAGGACTCACTGAAGCTACCTCCTCCCATAATATCTACTTGGATCTATTATAATTTAACCTCCTCACTTATAGTATCCAAAATAATGGACTATGGACAAGTGATAAATTTTACCCATAAATGTGGGAGCACCTACCTATGAAATTATACTATGCACACTACTTTACAAAATAAAATTCTTTTTCTTCTTCCGTATCATATAAATCACCAACCATGTCTATGAACATAGTCTAGTAGACCTTCTATTCATCGATTTAAAAATTTAACCATTCACATTCTACAACAATTTGAGGCACAAGTAGCTCATCTAGCCAGATCTTCTATCTGCAAGTCTTCCTTCATAGGGGAGAAAGTAAGCAATGGGTTATAGGATATTTATGATTTACTCTATCCATTTGAGAATAAATTATTATATAAGTCTATAAAATGTCTACTAAAATGGCAACATCCAACATAATTATCTACAAAGGGGTCACTCTACAAGAGACCAAAGTTTTTTGCTAAGCAAATTCTATTTGGGCCATATACATATTGATGAAGAAAGGTAAAGGAAAAAATGGAGCCTTTGAAATATCATGAATGTGAACATAAATCCCCTATGGGATATTTACCACCACTACATGGTGGCCCAAAAAATTCATCATAAGTGGTGGGATTCACAGGTTACTAAACACCAATTCCATATGATAAATAAATATTTATGTGTAAGGTAACCACTTTTAATGTGTTTCTAGATGAGGATCTATAATGTAATATCTAGCCAATAGTCAAAATATAGATTGATAATGCCTTTGGGAGACTTTCATTATGTAAATACTATCAATAACACCATAAACTAATATTGAAAAGTTTGTTTTATATACATGATAACTTTTGAAATATTTGTTTAAGCTTAGACACTAGGAGTTCTAGCCAATTGAATTGTTCCCTCTATAAGATCATGTGATGCAAAATATAAATGACCCATTTGGTGGCCTCCTTCATGGCTTTGGTGGTTTTCAAAAAAGGTGTATCAATACACTATGATAAGATGCAAATGATTTCATTAGGGATATCATCCAAAGGAATACTATGATTTTCATGGGTATAAGCCTATTTAATCTCTATTAAAATCAAAGGATTTTTGATCTATAAGTCACCATATATCATCCTCATGTTGACATGTGATATGATCTTGATATGATTCAAATATTAAATATATGTAGAAATACCCTTAAGGTAGGGAAACACCATATAATACTCCTTTAGGAAGGAATAACTCCATAATGTCTCTTCGAGGGGACAACCTCCAATATCTTATTACAATAGAAGAATCAATGCTTACTTCATATCTTTACCATAATAATCATCTCCTATATATAGACATCTGTCTAACCCATGGATGGGTAACCTCATAATCCCAATGTAGACTGACCATTACCTATTGTACTAATCTCATAAGTTACTCCATTATCCTAATATATTATACCCATATAACTAAGGGGATGTGTGCCACATGTCAGCATCGCCATCAACCCATATACATTAATATATCATATCCCTAGGTACATAGCATTACTTCCCTCCTTGACATGTTTCATCCCCAAAACATAGGAAGAAACCAAATAATGAGTGTGCTTCAAATCATTGCAGACTTATCACCAATATTGATCATCTAGCCATCCATATGTGATCTTGGTAGGTGATAGCTCTCCAAGCTTGTTTCTAAATTCCATTTTGCTCCTCTGATTTCATTCATGATCATAATATGTATTTTTCCATGCATAGTCATAGTTATTTACCCATTCATTCCATGTGCCATAGTATTTTTTCTTTGGAGCTAAATTATTTGAACCCTTCTTCTTCTTCTTCTTCTTCTTCTCCTTCTTCTTCTTTATCATCATTATTTTTTTCCTCTTCTTAAAATCACAACAAATCACTCAAATAACTCAATTTTTTTTGAAATGTTTACTATAATTCTCTTATATCTTCATATATCTCCAGTAAAAATTTTGAATAAAAATTCCTTATATTTTGAAAGATATAGTGAAATTAGTATAAACCCTAAAATAGTAATAACTCAATCAAAACTAATCAAAAAATATCAATTTTTTTATTGTGACTTATTTGAAATATTATCCATATCTAATTAAAAAATTGTGGAAAAAATAATAACCAATCAAAAGTTATTGACAATTAAAAAAACTAGGGTTTCACTCCACACAAATTACCCAAATCAAAGCTTTGATACCACTTGATATGATCCTGATATGATTCAAATATTCAGTATATGCAAAAATACCCTTAAGGTAGGGAAACACCATATAATACTCCTTTAGGAAGGAATAACTCCATAATGTCTCTTCGAGGGGACAACCTCCAATATACTATTACAATAGAAGACTCAATGCTTACTTCATATCTTTACCATGATAATCATCTCCTATATATAGACATATATCTAACCCATGGATGGGTAACCTCATAATCCCAATGTAAGCCAACCATTACCCAATGTACTAGTTCTATAGGTTACTCCATTATCCTAATATATTGTACCCATATAACTAACTAAGGGGATGTGTGCCACATGTCGGCATCTCCATCAACCCATATACATTAATATATCATATCCCTAGGTACATAGAAACATTCCCATAGCCCTTGCTATCATAGTCTCATTCACATATATAGCGATATCTCTAGATAAATGGATCTTCCCATAATTAAACCTAACCAATAGAAGTTTCATGATTTCACTAGGTTGACTGAAGGTAGGAATATTAATTAGATGTTCCACATCAGTGTTTTAGAACCTATGTGGTGGTGTAATTTCCAATGGTTGTGCCTCTGGTATTACTTTAAGAATAAATAATCTTTATTTAACACATTTGAGAAAAAGGATACACCTTATGATCTAAATTTTTTACGTGGCATATGTTTGTACAAACTCTAAAGTCTTATAATTGTGTAGTAGATTGCATTTTGATGAATTGAGATAATGCAATAGCGGACATCATGAATATCTCTATGGTGAAGTGAAACTAGTTAGAATAAATGAGTACAGAGTGGTGCAAGAGACTTGGATAATGGCTCACCAATTTTCTTGAAAATAGTTGAGTATGAAATGGTGATTCAACTAGAAACATGGGATATATATAGAGGTTACACATTCCTGATGTTATTATTCATATTTAAATACACCAAGATTATCTCAAGATCTTCTTTATAAAAGCATTGGTAATCAAATCTTAGATTTGATTAGCTGACATACTTTTTGTTGATATGGCATCTTTTTGTGGTGGTTAGGTAGAGTGATGTGACCCACTAAATCTATGAATTGATTATTCAATTTTTTGATGTGGATCATGATAATTATTTGGAGTTAATGTTACCTATCTCACATGTTTGGGTATTAACACCCATCTCTTAGCCATTAGCCATCATCAAAGTTTCTATTGTACAAAGATTTCTTGGACTTAATTGTCTTTCCTCACCACCCATTTTAATTGTGGTATAGATTCTTTCCTCCCCTTATGTACACTCCCTCCTATTTGAGGGTTATTGGAGCTAATTTGTGTACATAAACTTATAAGCTACACACATAACATAATAAAAACCAAACCCAATACACATAGCATAAAAAATGAATCCTATGCTAAACAAGTGCAAATGAGCACTTGTTCTTTCTTGAGTACATAAATTATTGGTGTTAAGGTTCAAACCTACAACCATTCACCTTTCTAGGAAAAATGGTCCCTTTTAAATCCCATAGGAACACCATTCTCTTCTATGGCAATGCATGAATAATATACAGTCCCTTCTAATGGATATTTATTTTTCCCAAAAAATCTTAAAACTAGTTATCATATAATAAGATGGGTTGATCTATCTAAAATTCTTTAGTGCATATATTCTTATCATGTCATGCTTTCTACCTATGCTTCTTTAAATATTGCATCCAAGTTGCTCTATAGTTATCTTCATCCATTCTATTTAGATGTAATATCCTACTCCCTAAAGATTTTTGGTCTCCCATGTGCATAATGATTAAAATCTATAAGATGGGTAAAACATAATCTAAGGGTATTAATGATTCTAGACCATAAACTAGTTGAAAGGGGGTAAACCCTGAGGCACATTGTGAATGGATGTGATATGCCCATAAGGTGATAGGAATTCTATCCTCCTAGTCATTGCACTAAACATCATAGAATTTTATAAGCATCTTACTTAAGACTTTGTTTGTAGCCTCTGCTTAACCATTCACTTGAGGGTGATAGGTAGTAATTTTATGGTGTGATATGAGGAATTTAGTAGTAAGTGTTTCTATGGTTTTATCTAGAAAATGAGTACCTATATCACTTACCATATTTATTGGAAACCCAAACTAGGTTATTATATTCTCATATAAGAACTTTGATGTGTCCTTTACACTATAGCTAGTTATCACAATAGCTTCGACACACTTGGTGAAATAGTAAATCATAGTGATTATATAGCAAACATGAAAATGTTTGTTGGGTAGATTGATAGGTTGACAAAATCAATCCCCCATTATTTAAATGGTTATTATGCAAGCATTGGCTGGAGTGGCATTTCATGTTGATGGTTTGGATTTCCTATCCTTTGATAGACATCACACTAATATGCATCTTGAAATAAATAAGGCCACCATAGACCACTTTGTAAAAAATTTCTTGATGTAACATCCCTAATGAAGTGACCTCCATTAATACCTTGATGTGCTTCTTCAATTATTTGAGGTCATTCATACTTAATTAAAACTCTATGTAATACTTCATCCTTACCTAAATAGTACATAAACCCTCTAATGATACTAAAAGGAAGGGCCTTAGTAATCAATTAGTTCTTTTCTCACTCTGTGTAGTGTTATGGAAATGCCCCCTATTCTATAAACTATTTGATCTCCTCTAATTTTTGAAGAATCATAAACACCTATAATAAATGTACATCAAGTGATTCACGAGGCATTTCCTTTGACCCATCACCATTTTGAAGCTGACTCAAATAGTCTGATCCAACATTCTCTTGACAAGGTTTGACATTAATGTAAAACTAAAACTTCTAAAAAAAATTAATCATTGAGATATTTGACCTTCTAATTAAGTTTTATTTACTAGGTAATGTAGGGCTTGATGATCAGTGAAAAACTCAAATGGTGTAGCTAATAAGTAATGGAAAAATTTATATAGAGTGAATACTATCGTAAGGGCTTTAAGCTTAGTAGTAGTGTAATTATATTTAACCATAGATAATTTGTGATTGGAAAAATGAATTGGGTGATCCAAACCACCCTCTCCTAGATGCACCAACATAGTGTCAACTTTGATCCTTGATGCATCCACATGTACAGGGAAGGAATTACTCCAATATGGAAAAAATAATATTAGTGCAATTACTAATCTCTACATTAAATCAATGAATGGCACCTGGTAGTTATCTGTCTAGATGAACCATGTATGCTTCCTTAATAGTTTCTCTAAAGGGTCAGATATTGTAGCATACCCATTAATAAACTTTTTATAGTAGCCTATATGTCAAAGGAAGGATCACACCTCTATCACACTTGTGGGTGGTGGCATTCCCATAATTATTTTGATCTTGGTGGGATCCACCAAGATACTTTTATAGTAGACTACATGACCTAAAAAACCCTAATGGGCTTAAAAAGTAAAATTTTAAAAAAACTGAGCACTATAAGCAACACTCTACATCTTTTTAACATCAATTTTAGTTGGACAAGTGATTCCAAAAGCATGAAAAGACTTCCTGACTTTCAAGAAATCATGGATGAAATCCTTAAATGTAGTGACACTATCCCTTGAGAAAATTTCATTTCATTTTTTAGTCAAAACAACATTACCTTATATGAAAAATAACCTCATTATGTTGCAAAGGTCATCTTGGCTCTATCTTCTTTTGTGATTTGAATCTGATGGTACCTCTTGAATCCATTATTAAAAGAATACATCTTGTGGCCTATGACTACCAAAACTTCATCCATAAATAGGATAGGCAAAGGGTCATTAACACAAGCCTCATTTAAAATATGATTATGTCCAAATACTCTTATCTCACTAGTTTTCTTTGGTTAAACCACCATAGGACTCACATAGTCAGATTTGTCTAGAAGAAAAATAATTATGGCCTCCTGCATGTGGTCCAATTTAGATTTTACCTTTAACTTCATGTTTGGGTTTAAACTGTATGGTATTTTATTAATCAGTTGTGTATACTCCTTTATTTCAATGAAAATATATTCTAGAGATGGTTTCACACCATTGACTTCAGTGAAATTGGTTTGGAAAACATCTTGATAATCCTACATAAGCTATAGTACTTTAGATATGTCTTCTTATGACCAATAATCACCAATATGTGCTAATTTTGGAATGTCCTCAATTTTAATGATCTCAATGTGCTCCTTCAAAGGTTCATGGTAAATATTGCATTATTCCTTAGGAATGGAATCATGTAGTATCCATTTAAATTCTTGTTATGAAATATTAAGATGCCACATCCTTTCTTTTTCAGATGATTCTGTGACTAGACTTGGAAGTGTCTCAAATTCCTACTATAGTTTGAATAATTCTACAAGATCCATATCACCCACCTCAGCTGAATCTATTATTTACTCATATTTATATTGTATTCTATGACATGGTTGAATAGAAACCTTTAGATTATCCTTATATGATTTATAGGCCTACACAACTTGATTCAAATTGTAGGCTGCATTGCATGAGGATTATTAATTAGTTAATCCATCTAAGTCTTCAATATTCTCATGGAATAGAAAAACCTTAATATTATGTAATTCCTTGTGTGTTTTAGGGTTTTCATCTTTGAAAATAAAGGTTTGAATTAAATCACTTTGAACCTATGCCCAATGCCTTCTCTCCCTACTATGCTCCTAATGGATATAGCAAGTAATAGGAAGGGTATCCAAAGTGTAATGAAAAATATGCATCCAATATTTTGGAGTGACAACCTCCATAGTCCATACCTCAACACATCAATAAATATAAATATTAGGATAATATCCTTCATGAAATATTGGTTGGTCCTTCCTTACTCCTTTTGTTAATTAGAATCAAACTAGAAGGATTGCGTAGGCTTCATCCCATTACGTAGGTGCCTCCTTATGTACAAACCACCAGTTCTTAGCAATCCCTTTCAATACATGTGTTAGAGAACTAACTCTCTAATTGATTTTAGGCACATATTATTAGAATCATAGTATAAATTGACCAACATCCTTAGTAGAAAAATAGTATGGTAATTGGCATTCCTTTGCAAAAACCATGTGCATAGGTCAAACATCATGGCTACCCTTCATACAATTAAGAATGTGAGTGTCATAATATCCATTAAATGAAGAAGCCCTATCCTAAGGTATAATTCCTTATTTCTTTGGCTTTATGTAATCTTTATCTATTTGACCAACCTGATATAAAAAATCTATCTAATTGAGTTGGTGACCTTATGGGCCTACAATGTGCATCATCTACCAAAAATGGTTGAATCTCCACATGTGGTAGCATAAACCTGAGAGGTAACTCCTTTAAATATAAAGTTACCTTGGGTAGGCTTGTGAAACTATATAGGAAGTCACATTTAATGAATCATTAGGCCTATCATATGTCTTCAATATTCACCTTCATCCAAATATTCTCACAACAAACATAGGGGGAATCCATCTCTCTAGGAATATAGTATGCTTTTTGTCCATCCTTTTTTAAAGGATTCACTATAATCTTGTCTCCTTGATGAGCTTCCAACTAGTTCCTTACTATATTAATGGTCATCTGACCATCATAGGCCCATTTTTTTCCAATGAGTATAGAATAATGCATCTCATCCATCTTCATATCTATGACTTCAAAGTCACCACACAAGCTTAGTTCTATGACTTTGATCTCCATATCTTGCAATCAACTAATTGGTTCAACATGCCCATAATCCATAACACTCAATGTAATTGGGCCATAACTTAGCATCGGTAAGCAATGGAAACCCATGTGGACTAAGGTATCATATTATCATTGCTTCAAAAATTGAACACTACATTAGGTACCTCATATCCCACAATTTTAATGTCCATCCTAGAATCAACATCCCATAGGTTTTTGTCTTTTACATACCATATCATCCAATCTGCCCATTTTTAGACCTTTTATGCACAATCTAGTAGATTATGGATAAAATTAGTTATGTTATGTGAAATGTCATCAGTCCATAGTGTACTAAGGAATTTCATTAAGTCTGTCAAGGTGGTGATGATACCATCTTATTGATTGATGTGCACTATATGCCCATACATTTGTGCATTTGTGGATGTAACATCACCTTTAGTGATTTATTGTTGCTAAAATTTTCTTAGAATCTATGCTAATTCACACATAAAACCTTTCTTTGTTGTGGGTTCTAGATACTTGTTTGGCTATGCTTTCCTAATCCTGTGGTCCTATGGTAATTCTGAAGGGGGTAATCCTTACTCTACGTGTCACTGATGAGTGATGGATTGCAAGAATACATCTTATTAGGGTTGTGCAATTAACATATTTACATTTCACATAGCCTTGTCCTCACATTATTTTACCAACACTAAATATTCATCTATATCATTTTATTTAGAAACCCTATAATAGGCATAGTAGGATTGATGTTATGGATTCATAGAGCAATTCCTTTATACATGGTTGAATTCACCACATAGATAATACTAAATTGGGGGTCAAGGTCCATTTCCTCTACCTCCTTGTGGTCTTCCTCAATAACCTCCCCTCATTCCTCCACATTAAAATCATTTATTTAGTTAGAACCCCTAGTTACCAAACTATTATTGTCTATAGCTCATAGAATTCTATTGAGGGTTCCACCATTGCATTTGTTGTTTTTCCCCATATATACCATATTAAGCCTAAGTTGGTTGTGTGTCCCAATTATACTGCATTGGCTGTAAGACCATAGAATTCCATGAATTCTAAGTCTATGTAGAGAATATCTAGTTTTGAATAGGTGGATTCAAACTAGGTGTGTCTATCAGTTGGTATGCTAGTACTATTAGTGCCCATAATATAGTAGCTAGATTAGTGCCAGACTTATTCATGTTAGGTATGATGATAGCCTATGGTGTCATATTAGCTTTTTGCATAGCTACTATAAAGATATTTTTGGTAACATCTCTTAATTCTTGTAATGATTAACAATTATTCTCATAATGATTGTGGGCTTTGTATAATTTGTAATACAAATTTTATGGGTTACTTACATACAATTATAGTAGATGACATTGATATGTCACATGTCCTACTATGTGAAAATTATCATAGAACTTGGTTTTTATTCTTGGGAACTCATTTATATGATGCCCTTCTTTGCCACACTCTATATACCAAAGATATGAACAAGGTCTCTACATTGCTTCATGTTTTTATTATATTTTTTTTATGAGGATTTATAAGGTGTTCTTTATCTACAAACTAGGAGCAAAAAATCCCCTGAAATCTTCAATTTATTCCACTTGGATTATAGTTGTTCTAGCTTCTACTTTATTAGTGAACTAGGTTTGTGCAATATAAAACCTTATCCTTCGTCCCATTCCCTCTATGAACCAATAAGCCTTGTAATTATCTACCATAACAAACTCAACTTTATTCATCACATCTAAAAATATATGATCATAATAAAAAAAAAAGTCTCCTTGGCTCCTTGACTAATTTCCTTGAGATCTTGTATGGTCTGACTAAAATATTTATAGACTTTAAATTGTGAGATCAACATTATTTTAAATTATTTTAACATATCTTGGTAATTTTTATAAAATAATATAAATTCTAACACTCTAAAAACCAATGCTCTAATCAAATCACATTTCATCACTACTTCATCAACTATTCCTTTAGCTTTCCATTTCATAGTGCAAGTGAGTAGGTACTGCTCTGGGTTTACAACCCCATAATAAGGATCCATGTGGGTTAGTGCTCCCAATTGAGTTGCCATAATGGGGTTTATTATAGGCATTATATTTTATTTGGTTATAACTAGTTTCAAGGATGGTTATAATTTTGGAGACTTCTATGTACTTTGGGGTGCCTCGTAATCTGGTGGTGGTTATGATGTTTCCTCTAGTTCATTTTATGTGGTAGTTTTAGATATATATTGATTATGTCCTTATTTTTATTATAATATTTGAATTTGTGTAATGAAATTATTAGCTTGCATAATAATTAGAGGACCTATCTCTATAGAAAGTAATGTTAGTATGTTCTTTTGTTGGTCTAAAAAACTTTGTACAACTTTATGATACACAATCTTTTGTACTTATATGGTTTTTATATGAAATTATTCTATAATTGGTCCTTACCAAGTGTTTTCGTCTAAATTTTTATAGGAATTACTATGATTTTGAAAAAAAATGGTCTTGGGGGATGTGTGTTCCCTTAGAAAATGATCCTTATCTCCAAATATGTATCTCTTGAAACAAAAACCTATACTATGTATACAACTATAAGGTAATGCTTGATTTTATTTTTAGAATAAACTTCTTGAAAACTATGAAATTTTATCCATCTATTCTACTTATATGCCATTACCTTATTCTTTCATCCATGATAAATCCTATTCACTTCCTCGCACTATATCTTTACTTATCCTAGGCTCCTTGCTCCATTTATCTTTACCATACCCTTTTCCTTGTCTTTTCCTTTCATCCAAATAATAAATATTACTATTCCTTCTATTTGTAGTTTATTGAAATTCACTTTATTTATTCCATCTCCTCTATTATGACAAATCTCTTTCTAACTCTATGGTCCTTTTCCTCTATATTCTCCATGCTAGACTTTAGGATCAAGCTCTATCTTTTCATATTTTATTCCTTCTCCCTTATATCACACACACCCCCATGACACCAAAAGAAACTACTCCATATGGAAAGGAATAACTACCATTTATTTTTCCATAGCCAACATCTTAATGAGATTAGAAATCTCTTACAATAATTTTTCTCTTATTTCTCACATAAACAAATCATTATCCACTTCAAATTATATGTAGCCTTATATTGTGAACTATGTGATATACCCATTAATGGCTTAATCCAACCAATGATATATCACATGGGTTAACCTAGTGTCTAAGTATTGAATCTATTAGATATTCTCCTTAAACCACGTAATGTCAATAGTTTCAAAAGATCTAAAATTATGATTTTCTAGATGAGCCAAATAGTCATCTAATAATCTAGGTAATTCACACTAAAATATCTCATAAATTTCAACATAAATATGTTCTTGCATATTTTGTTGTTAAAAAAACTTTATTATTTGAGCTTACTTCTATTCAAACTCAACTTTTTTCTAATCTATCTAACATTCCATGTTGCTTTGACTAGGCAACCACCTTGGCATATTCTCAATAGTGAGTTCCATGCTCACTGCACCATTATTATAAGAGGTTTTTGGGTTCAACATAACATGCTAATTATAGGGAAAAATCTTATGATTGAAAGAAGAGCTTGTGGGAAAATTAAATAATTACTCGGTATTCAAGTTTTATCATAGGATTGCAAAGATTTATCTAATCTATAGTAATCCTATGACTAACTACTTTGACATAGATTTAATGGTCAACTCAACTATGATGAAATAATTACCAAACTTGTAGAGAAAATAAATTTTGGATATTCATTAGTACAATAAGATTTCTAATAGATGAAAGTAATTTGCATACATTTATAGATTAAGTGTATCAATTCATGAGGTTATTATGTAGTATTACCCAATTTCAGAATGAATAGATAATACCAATTAAGAGATAAAACTAAATTCCTAGAAGATAGTCTCATGAAACATATCCTTACCCAAAATATATATTAAGTGTATCAATTCACGTGGTTATTATGCAGTATTACCCAATTTTAGAATGAATAGATAATACCAATTAAGAGATAAAACTAGATTCCTACAAGATAGTCTCATGAAACATATCCTTACCCAAAATATATATCTTGAAAAAAAAGCATAGAACTATAATATTAACCATTAAATACTAATTCAACTTACAATCTTCAGATCATGAAAACTCATTACACTTTCAATCCATAAGTCCAAGGATTTACCAAAAAGGTACAAATATAATATTATTCAATACTATCCATCACTATCTAACACTATCTAACCAATTCTACTACAATCCATAAGAACATATAATGCTACAAAATATATTTTTATAACTACAAAGTCTATAATTGGCATCCAAGTATGTCAACCTATATTCTACTATTAAATATACCACGTACCTGATCCTAACTAAAAATAGGATAACTTTGTAAAAATCATGTAAGATATCTACTAACAAAAAATAAATCATGATCCCTATCCATGTGGCATGTTTATATATATAAGAAATTAGTGTACACATTCCATGGATAACACCAAATATTTTCTTAAGATGAAGAAACACATAATAGATGCTAGGTCTTCATGACTATATTCTTTTATTAAATATCTACAAGGGTGACCTCAATCAAACCTAAATGTTTGATGCCTTACCATAATTATTACAAAATATATAAGCTCTATAATTTCTTCTTTTATAAGGAGATGGTATTGCTATATAGAAGGCTTAGTGTAGATGGCTTGATGGATTGTAAAAATTAAAGGAAATCTTCCACAAGATATCTTCTTAAACTAGAATAATATCAACATTCAATCTCATTCACCAAGCTAAATTGTTATCTTCAAAGACAAACAAAAAAAATTAATATCTTAAGTTTATTACACACATGGGTAGACTTAATTACCAAATATAGCCATCCATAATATATGGAAAGGATTCTCTTTTTCTATCCATAAAAAGGTTGATTATAACTAAGGTTAACCCAAGCATGACATACTTATAATTTTATCAAAAGAGACATAAAGGATTAAGAGTTAGTCCCCATTTGGCATATTCCTTCTGGGAAGATCCATGTTCAAAACCCATTGAGGTTACTCTTAACATGACTCAAGAATTATTTATGATTTTATATTACTTAAATTATTCCTTATCAAAGGTCAACCAACTAGATCTAGACTACCTAAATGTAGTCTATATTATGAATGGGTTGGACTAACTAGATTCATAAAATCAACACATATTATATCTTAATCTTACAAAACATAGACAAATTAAATTGAATGAATTTATATAAGACCAATTCTTCATATGTTTATAGTTTATGTGAAGTAATACCATTACAATAAACTCAAGAAGCAATGAATAAGCATTCATAGGATATTCAACTGAATATATACATATATTTAATAATGCCTTTAATTTGGCCATGCTTAAACATGAATATACAAAATTCATAAGGATTCCATTTAAGATGATGAGTCTATCATAAGGATATCCAAAATCATATAAAAAAAAGAAGAGTATTCAACAATTCTCTATAATAATAACCAAAACATTCAGCTGATAAACTTCATAATAATAGTAGCTCACAAATTGAACTATAATTAGTTATTAAAATACAAATATAATAGATTAAAATAAGAACAAATAATCCTTGGCTTATAAGCACTTATATAAATTAAAAAAATAATAATAATCAATTTATAAATATGAGCTCTTATTTGCTCTAGGTTTAACTTTGACCAACAAAGGTAGGCTCACCTCCCAACCTTTTTCCATCATTGAGGGACTGCTTTAGGTACCCCTAAATAGGGATCCTAGCTCTAGGAATATTCACATCATGGTGAAAGTTAAATAAATTAAAACATTAGTCAATATTTATTAGGGTTAAGCAGATATCTACTCACAAGGTGACAATCCAAGCATCTCTAAGTCAAGAGTATTACCAACCTTGAATCTATTTTCAGCAAGTAAAACACATAAGGGAAAACCAAAATGATCACAAGGATAGAACCCATTAGGCATAAAACCACTAATATATACTATTTATAAACAATGAGAGAACTTAGACAACCTACCATCATGTCCAACATGAGAGACCTACCCCTTGCTCCATCATGATAATGTGACCTTTCAAGGCATCAAAAGTCTTACACAATGAAACCATAATATCCAAATAAGCATAAATACAATATTTCTTACTATCATGGAGTAATATCTCAACTCTAAACTCCCACACAAGGGGTAATAACACTATGGGTAACCCAAGTAAAATCATAGGAAAATAATTAAGAGAAGAAGTAAGCCAAATTCCTTACTCGTATCGAACACAATAACTCGATCAAAAATCACACAAACTTAATTTAGTCAAAAAATATGATACTAAAATCAATGGGATAAATACCAAATGATCCACACCCTTCCATGAATATTTTTTTGAGGTTTCTACTAGCCAAGTATCTTCCTCTCCAGGCTCTTTACGTGTTTCCCTTCTCTTCCTCCTTTAGGTTGTCCCAAAAATTCTTAACTTCAAAGTCTAAGTAACAAAAACCTTTTCCAATAGATCCACCCTTCTCAAATAGGTGTTCTCTCTTTCTTACAACCCAAATAGAATATGACAACTAGCCATTCTTCACTTGTATTGACCAACCACTCTACTCTCCATCCCATGCCTTAATAAATGGACATTTTATTTTCCAATCAATAATGATGCAATGTGGCTCTGACAAAGTCCCAATTTTGGGTATCAAATAATACACCTCCCTACTCAAGGCCCAAGGGAAAGTTAATTATTAGAAAAGTATGTAATTTTGATAAAACACATTATAGATGTTGGTCTACTTTGTCCTTGTGCATTGACAATGACTATCCAAAGGTGGTTCAACCAACCCAACAATGATTACCATCCATTAAGACACACCAAGACTAAACACATGGTCAAATTGTATAAAATGTATTCATTTAGGATCAAGAAAGGTTCAAGATAAGATTAAATTTAAAGGTGGGATCACACATAATACAACAATTCTTAGCATTGTCATTTTTCCTTCATTATCAATGACCTATTCCTACACCCTTATTATACCCATGAAATCTGCTATCCTAATATCCAAAGCTTGTAACTATAACATGTTAGATAATTTAATTAGCTTACATAGTAATTCACAAGGTCATGAAGTGATATTATTATATCACCTTAATCCACATCTAATTTCAATTTCATCCTAAGGTAATAATTCAAGTATTTCTTAGCCAACTATTACCATTTGCATGATCTACTCACCTTGAAATTAGTACCAACAAGGGAGTATTACCATCAATCTAGTATATTCACATTAGTTTTTCATGAGAGGCCTTACATAAAGTGCATATGTTATGAAACATGTGCCTAATATTATAAAATCCAAATCAATTTTAGATTCCAAAAATAGTGTATGTATTGATACCCTATAGACATTTATAGACTTTATGAAACCAATCTACTACAGTAATCAGTTCACCTTTTGATATGGTTGAGGTGATCAAATAACTCAATCTTTCTAATAATTTTAGTTAAATTTAATTGTATTATCCAAACTCACCAAGTTATAAGTATTATTGGGTTTCACGGTTGAGTTAATCTCAACTACTATGTGGTAACTCATTTTTTCTCCAAAGTTGGGGCCATGTGCCTTCCAATCTCTCTCTCTCTCTCATTATCTCCTTAGATATATGAACTTTTATAGATTTATCTATATTTATCCTAATCTTAGTTTTAGATCCTTACAATGACACATCTTTTGCAAAACAAACTTGCCAATAGGTAAGGTGGTTACATTGACACACAGGTGTACTCCTAAACCTTTCTCTTTCAATTTTAATGAACTTCAAGTACTTTTTACCCAAATTATTTTCACTAATTTTAAACTATAACATCCTCTTAATTATAGGTCACTCACCAACAAAGCACTCAAAAACAACTCAAGCAAAGACAAGTTGTGCATACACACCCATGTATTTATTCCTTTTTTCTAAACTATAAATTTCATTACTATATTAAAGGGGGGAATTATAGACAATTGTGATTATGTATCACCTCAATCCTATACACTTGGAAAAATCATACCTTCATTTTTCCTCTTAATTTTGCACATGCCTTTATTTTCTAAGCCTTACATATTCTCTATATTATGCCCCTTGGCCTATCTCATAGTTTGATTAGTATTATATTGATAACACAAACATAATATCTTACGGAGAATGGTTAAAATGTACTTATCCTACACTTATGTAAGTTTTGATCCTATATTTATTTTTCTACTCCCTCAACACTAATGTCTGGGATAAATAGTAATGCCAACTTTATTTCCCTACTCCGACACAAATGTCCAGTGACATAAACTCATCCAATTTTCAAATGAAACATATTATAATGGTTGGCTTAAGTTCTTTAATGTAAGTTATTAATCCAAAGGGATTTGATATAAATGCAAGTTCAACCCTCATTCATTCCTCACCTATAGATCAAACCAATGAGACTAAGGAACTTATTAGAAACACTCTATCAAGTATTCAATTGATAAAATATGTCCTATTTCCACACCCATCATATGTAAAACACATATAAATTCTAAAGTACTAAAATAGTGGTTATGAGGTCTTATTTTACAAGTTACAAGTTAGGTCATTATTTTACTTTCTTTATACACATTAGATTATTCACACACAAGCCAATATGTAGGGGATAAATATGAGTCAGAGGCACCATCCTATATTATTTACCATGTAGGTAGTGTATTTTGACAATGGGGTCATTATGGTCATTGTGGCACCATGTGCCTACTAACCAATTTTTCCCCAAGGTCACATTAGTGATGGAAAGGTAGGGTTTTGCCATTCCATAAAGAGTTATATTTTATGACCTAGATATGAATATACCAAAATAAAATCAAATCTAATCCCAAAAGCATCTAGGTGGTCACATCTTTTTTCAATAGATATTCCATATAGGAGACTAGCATAAAACTCAAATAATAATGTCAATATAACCATCTAGGGTTGACACAACTATCTAGATATCCAGAGGCACTAGATATAGAATCTAAAAACTATTTTAGAGCTATCTTCCTACCTATATTATGCATATTCTATATCCAACACTATGTTAGAATCATATCTAATTAGGTACATTGTTTTATGTAATTTATATATCTAACATAGTTTTAATTTCCATTTATATCATTTCTCAATTTGATAAACTCAATATATGGTAGATATGAGTTTAACATTTAATTAGCTTACATATATATGATACTCACCTCATTCCCTATAATTTAAATATTATTAATACTATTTACCTAATAGGATCACATCCAAATTAGGGTTAAACACTAATGCTTTTGATGCACATTGAGGTTAGGCTAATTAAATAGGTACTACAAACTCAAGTGGTCTATTTTTAGAATAAAGTGGTGACCAAGTAGGAAATGCTACCATATTAAACAAGCATGGATTATATCTAAAAAATCTATATCATTTTTGAAGTATTTCAAATCATAGTACTTAAGTTTGTGAGACTCATACACTATGACTCTAGCTTTTTTCATGAGTATAAATCCTAATTCTACCTTTGATGGGTCTTTGAAAATGAAGAGCTCTCCCATAGGTTTAACAACCATAATTTTTTAAATACTACCGAGATAAACAACTATGGTTAAAAGGTACAAATACTTAACAAAGTTTATCATGGTAAAATGTAATGAGTTCCATAACTATGTCATAGCCAACACAAGAACTAGACCAAGTATATAACTTAACAATGACTTCATTAATAAGCATTTTAACCACTTAGTATTTAGATATAAGTGGGTCACTATATAAATAGTCATGGATGCCTATATGCATACTTCATTATGTCCTTACTATTAGTTCCATCACTAATGTATACACTTACCTAAATACCTACACATGCTATAAAACAATTGATACCTAAATGGGTAAATAAAAAAATTTCAGAAAATAGCTACATGAAGTAAAAGATATTCAACAAAAGAATCATTATACTAAGCTTGCATAAGCAAGATCTACCAAAATCATAAGCAATAGGTTGTGACCATGGGAAAGGACAATTTAAAAAATCAATGCAAAGATTTATAATACTTTATTAAAAACACAACATATGTGTAAGAGGAAATAAACATCATCTTATTATGCAGCTTAGGGTGATTAGATTTCCAGTTACTTATTTGATCATAGGAATAAGTGAATTGTGGAAGCCTATCTAATTATGATAGAGTTATTTAGCATTTAAAATATTTCAACAACCATGATTATGTTCCATTTAGGAATTAATTATCCATTTATAATAATAGGTTTAGACTCATGGTCTCATCTTAATTGGACAATTCAATACATGTGTTAATTTATTGAATTCATTAATTTAGACAAACCTTATCCTAGGTCATGCACTCACCACTTTAAACATTCATTATTTTAATTTACTCATGAGTTACAAATAACTCTGTGTTTGTATTAGGTTTACTAATTAACCTTTATCACTTCAGTCAATTAAATATTATTTTAGATCCATGTATTATATACTAAGTGTTTTATCAATGCTAATGCCATAAGGCTTAGAATATTTCACTATCCTATCTTCCAAGGAAGATTTACCATTTCCAACTTAATGATTAAAACTTAAGTCATTATCCTTTAAAAATCCTTGGTTTTTTATAATAAATAGGAATACTTGTATTCATTCCATAAGTCATTCTAAGTGAGAAGTGTATGTTCCTCAAGAACATAATTCTTAAATTGAGATAACTATTGTAATTTAAGACGTTGAACTATTTATATATTTTCAATATTATTTCGAGATTAAATTTCTTAGATGATTTTGTGCATCATAGTTTCCAATTATTCCACACAACATTTCCAACTAATTATATAAGTATGACACAACCATTCTATCACTTAATTATTGATATCATTAATTCCATTTTAAAATTATTTCAACAATTATAAAGAGAGAACTCATATCTCAAACACTTTGCTTAACATACTAAACATATTTGTATTCAAGACCAAGCCACAATGTTATAATTATAAATGATTTTTTTCTAAACAATCTTTTAAGAAAATATTGGACTTAAAAAATGACTTTTTGGAAGTCATTAAAAAAATATTAATAAAGGAAATTTATTCATAATTGAAAGCTTTTATATATTAAGCTATATTTATGTCATATTATTGTCTAATGAAGACATATCTTAATGATAATATAATAATAATTAACTAAACTTTAGTTGCACAAGTAATATATATCAATATACTTTATACAAACTTATCATAACTCAACATATTTGTTGTTCACTTAGTTAACACAAAATTCATATTGCTATATAAAATAATTTCTCTACTTCATTTAAAAACAAAGACTAAGTAACCATATTAATAACTATCTCAATATCATTTATATGATACAAAGAAGCTAATAGTATTCCTTATACTTTAAACCTATAAGGCTTTATGCACATTTTTCCATAATAACTAAATTAACTTTGTTAAAATCATGTGAATAGTTACATCAACAAGTGAAACATAGGCATAGTAATTTGATATTCAAATAAAATTATGTATAAAATAAATAGATGAAAAATAAACAATACTACATCAAGAATTATGTAAATTCATATAAAACATCTATAAGTCCAAATCATTTATATGCCAAAACAATATTCCATAAACCATTTATTTATGGAAACTCATGATGAATGGATTGATTACTATAGGATCAAACTCAATTTTATAATTATAAATTAATCTAGAATATTACTAACTTGTTAATGCAAGTTAAGAAAAATATATTTCATACCATTATTAAAAATGTCACTATGTTTAAAAGAAGCAAATTGTAAAATAGTAAATCAACTTGGTTTACAATTGATCTTCTTTCCATTACATTAAATACTAAATAAATTCAACCAAACAAGAAGTAAAACAAAGAAACCTTTTTCATGTAAATCCAATGAAGAAAATGCCCACCTCTCAAATCCCAATGAGCCCAAACATAAGTGTCCCTAGATGATGCAGGGGCATCCTATATGGATCCAAAAATAGTTTCAATTTTGGATTTCAGTATATTGTAGGTGTTTCATGAGTGTATTAGGTCCTAATTTAGTCTTAGGATTGATCTATATTAGCACAAGTTGTATAAAAGTTAAATTACGGAGTTTCTCTCTAAAACTACCAGTATTTGAAAATTTGAATTTATAAACCGTGTGAAAGGATTTCTATAACTTGTATGGAGGTGGAAAAGGTTATAAACTTGTTCAATATGTGTTTAAGAGGTCTTAAGACAATGAAAAAGTTCCTTGCTATGTCCTTGGTCTTTAGACATGATCATTTAAGAGGTATATTGGTAAAAACATACAAAATGTAATGTAAATTTAAAACACTTCTATGTGGGAAACCTTAAAGAATTAGTTATGCCTCTTGGATTAGTTTTATGAGAGTCAATTTTGGTAATGTAGTAGTGATTTTCATTTGAAAGAGATAGTGAATGAATATGTAATCAAATAAAGTTGATGAATAATGGACTATTTTATATAAATTTCTAAGTGCATTGATGTTGTATGGTTGAAGCAGAGTATTTGCTTGTTAGAATACTCCATGTGGTGAGTAATTTAAATGTATGATTATTGTTACTATTGTGATCAACCTTTAATATCTATTGTGAGATAGATAACATGTATTTAAATTTAAAATAAACTCCTTTTGAGAAGACAGACATGCCTATCATACAGTGGAAGAGGGTATACAGTGGGTTAAAGTGACAAATAGAGCATTTGATCCATTCCACAACGATTTTTTTGGAGAATATG
Source organism: Torreya grandis (assembly GCA_037957365.1). NCBI lineage: Eukaryota > Viridiplantae > Streptophyta > Pinopsida > Cupressales > Taxaceae > Torreya > Torreya grandis. The sequence goes on along the minus strand of JARHVA010004843.1, from coordinate 853,625 downwards.
AAGATAGACAATGTGTGAGGTGTTAGAGAGTTCTTATTATGATTTAGAAGATGTTTCAAACTTGTTAAGTTTATAATTACTCAAAGATCTTTCTCATTTTAGCATATAGGTAGAAAACCTTGAGTTAGAATGCTGTGTCTTTTATCTTGGATCTTGTTCTAGACTCCAAAGCAGATAATAAAGACTTGTTTAGAAGGCAGAGTTACATAAGTGGAATGTAGGTGTTGGAGAGAGTTTCAAAATATTATAGAGGGTTATGAGAGAATCTTTTTAAGTAGATTAGAGAACTTGTCATCTTATATCAATCTTGTAAACTTGTACTTACATGGTGAATAGATTCTTGAGCCTAAAACTAGTGAGATGATCTTTTGTTCATGGATAAGAAAGGGAAAAATTGTGCAAGATCTACATCACTATACCACCTTATCCATAAGGTGGATGTGAATATAGCAAGATGAGAGAAGTGAGTAAGGTAAAAATTACTACTGAGCTTGACTTACAAATCTAATTGATGAAAATAATTAACAACACTATTTACATTCATGGTTAACAACACTAAAACCTTTGTAATTATTATAATTGATAAATATCATACTAGATATTTATAATATTGAAGATAAAGAGTACAATCCATAACATTAAACTTGCAACCCCAAATCCTTTGTTAGGGTAGTATACCTAGAATAAATTCAATTGTATTATTTCTAGTAACCCTGAATATAAGTAATATTATATAAATATTTCCATATAATTAAAATGAACTTAAATGACTCAAATAAGTTTCTAGAAATGAAATAAACTATATAATCAAAACAACATCATAAAAATTTCATTAAATATTATCAAACTTATAGCAATATAATAATGACATCAAAACTCAACTCAAGTTACATACAATACAAAATATTCACACCATCAATGCAAATAAAGTCAATCATACTAATTAATAAGACAACATCAAACATCCTAAAGTGCCAGTTTAATGTTGACCAATAGGGTCAAAGGGAAACCTTGATGAAAATATCCTAAGGTCATTTGAAATAACTGGTAATGATAATAACAACATAATCCATCCATATGAATTACTAGAGTCAACTATTTGAAGCTCATTATGTATCTCTAATCATCAAACTAATCTCTATCCCAAAGTCAAAAAATCATCAATATTAATGAAATTGAGGGACCAAAACTAACTTACCATATAAGTCAAAAAACTCATAATGACAAAATCAAATATATTTGGTCATATGAATTTTGGATTGAAAACATTAAAATAATAAAGACACAATATTTTGGTAAAAACCCATATGTTATTCAAACCCCACCTATAAATAAAGTATTTCATTATATTATTCTAAGGTCATGACCTAAAATAATACACATGTTTGTCTTTATTAAAATTAATGAACCTAAATAAAAATTGAATATATGGTTAGGGTTTCTAAATCATAACTAATTTTTCAAAACAACAATAACCCATTAAAACATGCACATCCATAGCCTTAAAATGGCATAACTAGCTATATAAATGAACTTCTATAAAAATAAAAATAGACTTTCATAACATACACATAGAAAACCTTTATTTGTATGCCATGAGTGAGGTTGTATTGGTCTCCATTTATTTTTATTTCAAAAGTAAATACAACCCAAAACCAAACTCATATGCTACTAAGTTTTATTCATGCAAACAAGCCTTTTGACCATTTTATTTTAAGTTATAGAATATTAAAATGAATGCGTATATTTCCAAATAAAAACACCATCCATACTAGTAAGGTGAATCATAAAAATGACTTAGAATTTAAAAAAAATACTTACTTGTGTGCTAGATAAAAATAATGCAAAATAATGGTGAATAAGATTGATTCCTTGCCTTCATAAAATTTCCATCTTCCACATATGACAAATGCAAAGACCATTCAACCTATTTTACCAAATCAAACCATAAGAAAACCCCACAAAAACCCATTGCATGGTCGATAAGGCAAAACAAATACTAAAATTTGAACTTTGAAGAGAACTGATGTATCTAACTGCTTCTCTATTTCTTTTGGCTACCATGCATGAAATACAATAGAGTTTCCCCAAGTGCATGGATTTAAAAATGATAAGAAAAAATGAACATTCAATAAACCTAATGAGATTTAAATATTCTCAAGCCACTTTCATCTAATGGCTAGCTAATTCGATCAAACTAAATTCAAACAACAAACTAATGCCATGCCCCAAGGTGGGTTGTTTCCCTCACTAGCTAGCCAAAGCAAAGCCAAACCAAGACTTGGTCTCATAAACATTGAATTATAAGAAGAGTCTCATTAAATAAATACCTAAAAATAATTAAATGAAGTTCCAAGGCAAATTCAAAGTGTTTTTAATGCCTTTGAATCATAAACAATGACTAATGCCTTTTAAGCAGAATGAAATAGGATTGTGACAAGTATGTCACTCAAGAATCTAAACATAAAATAAGAGTCCATTAGTGAATAAGATAAAAATTAAATAAAAATGCAATGTTGATAACTAACAAGATGATAAACTCAACAATAACTAACATAGTTGATTAAGACTAAAAATATTCTAGTAATGCTGACAAATGTCGACTAGTTCAAAGAATTGAAATCAACTAAGTAGATCAATGATCAAACAAGAAGTCAACACTGAATTAAGACTTAATTAAATAAAGCATTTGAATTAAATAAAATATAAACACTCATCAATTAATAATAATCAAAGCTTAGTATTTGAAATTTTAAGTTCACTGCTTTATTTTAATTCACTTTCTCTACCCCATTCGACTGCTCAGAGTCACATTCAACTTAGCTCATGATATGTACCTATAATATAATAGACCATCAGTAGTATCTATCCTATATAATGTAAATAAATTTAATAATAACATTAAATACAATAATATAATTAAATTTATTAATGAATCAATAACTCATTAATCATGAAATATTTAATGCTTTAAAGAAAAACATATCAAATAACTATCTCAACAACAATCAAAATAGAATAGACATAAATCATAGAACTATATCACAACAATAATCCAAACAATTATGTCTCAGATAGTTCATAACTAAACCATAACAACAAGTGAAATAAATGCAATCAACCATGATCATGACATCCTCTCCCCTTGGATGAGAGCCATTCTGATGATCGAAATATATAAGGATAGTGTATCTTGAAAATATTCTCATCTTTCCAAGTAGAAATTATTTTAGACAAAGGACCCTATTGAACCATAATTTGGTAAATCTCATGATTTCATAGTTTAATGCTACAATGGTTCAAGATACTCACTAAATCCAAATGTATCTTTTCCTCTTTTAAAACCTAAAGATGAGTCCAATGCAACACATGAGAAGGATCAAGCATATATTTTATAAATAATGAAACATGAAAAAAAATATGAATCTAGGATAGATAAGGAGGAAGGGCTAGTCGACAAACAACATGACTAATTTTATCCAAAATTTTAAAGGGTCCTACAAATTGAGGAGCTAATTTCGATTACTTTACAAACATAATGTAACTTTTTTGTGGTCTAAAACATAGTAAAAATTTGTCATCAACTTCAAACTTAGGTGGAAACCTATTTATATTAGCATAACTCTTTTACCTAGTATATGCATCCTTTAGATTTTGCCTTAAGATTTTTATTTGCCTATCATGCTCTTGTAAAACATGAAGACTAACAAAAATTATATTTTCTAAACTTTCCAAGCCAAGTGGAGTTATAAACTTACATCCATATAGATATTTAAAAGGAACCATCTTAATAATAGAATGGTATATGTTATTGTACTCAAATTCAACTAAGTGTAAACAATATTCCCATTTACCTTATTGATCCAACACATACATTATTAACATGTCTTACACAACCTAATTTAATCTTTCTATTTAACCATTTTTTTGGGTGATACAATGAACTAAAATTTAATGGTGTACCAAGAGTAGAAATTAATGTTTTCCAAAACATTGAATTAAAATGTTTATCTCTATCATAATAAATTCAAGCATGCCATGTAGATATACTATTTATTTCTTAAACTATTCAATAAACATATATGCATCATCGATCAAATTTATAGTAATGAAATGACTAAATTTATTAAATTCATATATTAAAACTATAATCATATCATGTTTGATTCTATATTTTGGAAAAACAATTATGAAATCAATAGAAATCACAGACCACTTACCTTGTAGAAACTCATGAGGATATAATAGACCACCTAGATGACAATGTTCAAGTTTCACATACTGAAATTCCAGACATTTTGCCACAAAGTTAACAAGTTCATGTTTTAAACTAGGGCAATAATATAACCTTTTCAACTCATGTGTCATCTTTATGAAACTAGTATGAGAAAAATGAGGTGATTCATGCACTTCTTTCAGCAAAATGTTCTTTAATTCACCATACTTAGGCACATTTGTGTCTTATTTAACCATCAAAATCAATAAAAAAAGTTAGAAATTTTATTTTCTATAGGATAGTTAACAAAATTTGTACTTACCTCTTGGAAAAATTATCATCACATTACTATTCTAAAATTTTAGTTCTAAAATTGTTATTTAGAATAGAGAATGTAGTGAGATATGTGCATCAGTTGAGTGAATCAACAATAATAGTATCCTTATCTTTAATATATGAAATATTCATATTGAAGTTTCTCATAAATTTTATCCATCTATGTTGGTGAGAATTAATATCATCTTGGGAAAAAAAATATTTTATGTTACAATGATTAAATTTTACTTCAAAATGCTTACCCAAAAAAACTATTTCTATTACTTTAAAGGATGTACAATGGTAACAAGTTCCAGGTCATGGGTGGTGTAATTTTTCTCATGATTTTTTAGTTTCAACTACTCATAAGACACAACTAAATCATCTTTATTTAACATGCCACCCAGGCCTTCTTTGAATGCATCATCCCATATTTTTAAATTACCATTAGGATCTGGTATGATAAGTACATGTGCTTTAGTCAATAGTTCTTTAAACTATTAAAAAATCTGTTCACACTTGGAATTCCAAACAAAATTATTAGCTTTGTGCTACAAAGAAGTTATTGGGTTAGTCAACTTGGAAAATTTTCCAACAAACCCTTTGTAATAACTAGTTAGTCCCATATAAATGTGTACTTCATGTATAATCTTAGGAATAAGACACTCTTGGATAGCCTTAATATTTGTTGTATCAAAATTAATTTTGGACTTAGATATTATATGACCCAAATAGTGGTTTTAAATTTCAACAAAGCACATTTATACAAATTACCAAATAATTATGTTGCCTTAGCCTTTGCAGCACTAAACATAAATGTTATTCATGTTTAGCTACATTATGTTTTTAGATCAGTATGTCATCAAGAAAAACTAGAAATTTTTTGTCCAAACAATCCCTAAAAAACTATTCATTAAATCCATAAATGTAGCATGTGCATTAGTTAAACCAACAGGCATTACCATAAAATCATAATGTCCATACTGAGTTTTGAGTGTAGTCTTATGGATAAATTCATCCTTGATTATAAACTAATAATAGCTTGATCTCAATTCTATCTTATAAAAGATAGTTTCATCCTTCATTTTATTAGATGGATCATCTATCCTCGATAAAGGATAATGATTATTGATAATAACCTTGTTAAGCATGAGATAGTCAACACAAAAACACAAAGTTCCATCCTTCTTTTTCACAAAGACCAAAGGTACACCCCAAGGTGACATACTTGGTCTAATGCTACCATTATATATTATCTCTTATAGTTTATCTTTCATCTCCTATAAATATTCTACATTCATATGATATGGTGTTTTAGATGTAGGTGCTACCCCTTTCATTACATCAATAAAAAAACAAGCTCTCTATTAGGACTATTGGCCATACAACCTCTACCTATACCATGGATAACATCCATTGGGTTGTTGTTTTTCATTCTATATCTTATTATCACCATCCTATGGTGAAACACACTATAACTTAGTTTGAAAACATCAAGTGAATATTCCCCAAAATTCACTACACCAATATAACTTGCTTTGATACCAAGATGTAACAACTATTTTTTTTAATACTAACGAGATAAAAAATATGGTTCAAAGGTAATAGTAATTAACATAGTATAACATTGAAAAATGTAATGAATTCCATAATTATGTCATAGCTAACATAGGAACTAGACTGATTTATAACTTAACAATGACTTCATTAGGAATCATTTTAACTAGTTAGTATTCAGATAGAAGTGGGTCAGTGTAGAAACATTCATGCATGATTATCTACATACTTAAAAATGACTTTCCTAGTCAATTTTTCACTAACTTATACACTTACATGAGTACCTACATAGGCTATAAAACAATCAATACCTAAATGGGTAAATTTGAAAAGTTCAACAAACAACTATATGATGTAAAATAGATTCAATAGAAGAATCATCATACTAATATTTCATAAGAAAGATATACCAAAATTTCAAGTAGTATACAATGATCATGGGAAAGGACTATTTCCAATTACAATGCAAAGCTTTGAAACATTTAAGAAAAACATAACACATGCATAGGAGGAAATAAACATCATCCTACCAGGTAACTTAGGGTGATTAAATTTATTATTAATTATTTTATCATAGGATTAAGTGAATTGTGGAAGCATATCTAATTATGATAGAGTTCTTTAGCCTTTAATATGTTTTAGTAGTCATGATTATGTTCCATTCATGAACAACTTATCAATTTATCATGGTAGGTTTAGCCTCGTGGTCTTAGCCTGACATGTGTTAATTTATTAACTTAATTAGTTTATCCAGGTTTAGCCTCGTGGTTTAGTCATGATTATGTTTTTAGACGAAGTGTTTTTTAAATGATATTTACATAAGGCCTTTTCATATCATAAACCTTTCTAATAAGTCCAAGTAGAGTAGGCTTAGCTTTTCTTGAATGAATCAGTGTTCTAGAAGTCCTAGAGTAGAGTGAGAAATTGAGCAGAGTTCTTGATTGAGTGAATGATCAAATGGCTTGGAAACAGGTCTAGAATTGTAAGGGAAAGGATCCACCAAGTTTAAATGGTGTTGAAATCATTTAGATGGCATGAAATAGGCTTATAAAACGTCTCAAATACTCTTTGAATCTTTGACATATCAAAGAATGATGAGCATAATCCTAAAGCAACCAAACCATCATGGCATATCATGCAAAGATGAACAAGCTAGTTCAGTTTTGTATTTTATAAGTATTATTAAGACACCCCTCAAAGCCAAAATATCACATAAAAATGATGTTTTTCATGTTATAAATATCCTCTATAAATTTTATATCTTGATGAGTTTACCATCTCAAGATATAAGCCTTCAAAGTTGAAAAAATAAAATGGAACATGTGTGGGGAATTCAAGATAAAGCCATAAGAAGTAACCGTTTAATTTAAAATATTACAAATAATCCTGAGGTTGAAGGTGGAGATAACAAGTGGCAAGATCTTAGGTACCCAAATCAAGATTAATGACATGCAGATGATAATGAAGTCAGTTGGTCTAGATAAATCAATGGAGCATGTTCAATCATACAAATGAAGATTGACAATGAGTGAGAAGTCAACAAGTTAGTGAATCTTGAGGATAAATACAGAGATTCCAAGTATCATGATTGTGGTAAACTCTTAAGAAAATCAATGATGTACATTCAGATTATGTAAATAAAGATCTATGACATAGATTAAAGTCAAAGAGTCAATGAACTCATGTTCAATGTGAGGCCACCATATGGCACAAACATGAGAACTAGACAAAGTCTAAAACACCCATAGAAAGAAAACAATGATGACAAGTGTCATGATCATGGAGATCAAATCAAGATAAATGGATGCTATTAAAAGTCAAAGCCAAGTAACATCAAATGGGAAATAGATACGATCTAGGTCAAACCAAGGTAAATATTTCAAAGGGCATATACCACCATTAGAGCTCAGTCAAGCACCCTTAAAGTAGACACAGTCACCCAATAAAAAGTGTCAATGTTGAGGTTTCATCACCATTAACTCTTAGTATGGACATGTGACCAAAGATTTAGAACATACAGGGCCCATTTTCTAAGGTTATGACATCATTTCATGACTATGATTATCCTTCTTTGAAGGATATTCTTGTATGCAATGAGATATCAAATCCCATAAGGTTCAAAGGATATATATGTTTTTTTAAACCTAATATCATTTAAGAATAAAGATATGTAGCCTGTAGGATTTTCATTGACATGATGATTACAGGAAAACTAATAATTGGGTTGGTTTTTATCTATAATATACCTATGCTTAGATATTTAAGTAGGGGTAGATATTTGATTATTAAGAAGTGTCCCATCTTCTATGTAGTCATGCTATTGATAAATAAGTATCTATAAGCCATATAAATCAAACATAGTCATGGATATGTTAGGATTAAATATATGAGGATTTTTTCTTCATAAGCAAGTCAAGTGGAAGATGGTGTAGAGTCCCAATATGGAGACCTGGTGGTTAGAGAAAGTAGTTAGAGCATTTAATACATTTGTCGGGTCTCTAAGGGTTTTCATTCTTAGTATGAGAATGAATCATCATCCTAAACACATTTTTGTCTTCAAGAATGTTTCTCAGCTAATGAAAGAGTTCAAAGGCTATTAGGACAGATGAAATTTTATTTGTCTATGATAGATTAGTCCTTATTGGATCAAAATTTGCTTGAGAATTCATTGAATAATAGTGGTAGCTCATTAATTTCTCTTTGATGACATGCTCTCTCTCTCTCTCTCTTACCCTTTCTCTTATATCTCTTATTTTCTTCCACATTTTAACTCTTTGAGATTTTAGAATTCTCACAAGGAATCTCTAATTTTGAGGAATAAGAGACTCTCATTTGATAAGGTGAGACCTTATCAAAACTCGTATAAAAGACCTCTTGAAGGAAAAAAAGACTTTCTTTACCTATCTCTTTCCTCTAAACTATGTTTATCAAGCTTGTGCATGATGGCATTATGAATGAGAATATTCCATGTCCATTGTCCTTATTTCTTGCTTTATTTTAGGGGTTTTCATGCTAGTTGTAGGTTTGTATATGTGTTCTTTCTTCCATTAATTTAAACTTAGTGTGAGCCTTAGAATTACTTTCTGCTTCATTCATTGTGTGATCTAGTACTATCTTATGATTATTCAGTGTATATTTCATACTTGTGTGAGTTCTCCTTTAACTTTGGAGCATTACCTTGTTAGATTTCTTAGTATCCTATTTCCCCTTTTCTAACCCTTTTCCTAGTAGTAACATTAGTTCAGGTGATCCATCAAGAGGAAGCCAACCTTCTTCAAAAGTTTAACCTCACCATAGGATACCCACATCTTGAGGTTGTTCTTATTGTGTAGCTTAGTTAGAGAGATATTGAAGAACCCTCTCCAAGGGTGCAAACTAAGTTGATACAATAGTTTTTGGCATGCCTAGTAGGAATCATTTTCAAGGAAGGCTAGTAAATTTTGATGTTGGTTTGATCAAATTAGAATAGTTATAGATTTATACAATAATATTTGGTGACTCCAAAGCAACACTCAACATTATGGTGTAGATAAGTAGCTATCTTTCATGCCAAAGGTGACTATAAGGTTAGCTTCTAGAGGTATTCCTTTTGATTTGTTAAATTACCTTTAAACTGAGTAAAAAGTTTGAGATTTGCTAATAGCATCCATATAAAGTAATATTTTCTCATAGACCAAATTCAAAATCTATCTCTATAAGAAGATCTTTTTTAGGTCCTTTCATTACCATGGTAGCCCCTATATCTTTTCCTTTTATGGCTTTCAATGTCCAAAATCCTTTGGAATTTCAATAATATGATCCTATTCTAGTAGAAACTCTTAAAAGTGCCCCTTATTTCACAAGAGACTAATATACAACCCCTTCTAAGCACCTTAGAGATATAGCCAATTTGTGTAATATTCATGACATAATTGATGAAAATGTGGCTATTAGGTTATTAGCTATCTATTTAAAAGGTAACTATTTAGAATGGTATAAAAACCTTACTACCAACTCTATAACATATTAGTATTAGTTAGGAGATGAATTATGGAAGAGGTTTGAGGAAAAAAGTGACCATTTGTCATTTGCAGAACAACTAACCATAATCAAGAGGGCTCCTCTCAAGGTTATGTAAGATTTCAACACAAGATTTTAAAAGACATGGGACAAAATCCCAATCTATGTTAGACCTAATCCTAAATTTTCTTTACTTTACTACTTTAAATATTTAAATAGTGATATTATACTAATGATTTAATCTATAGGAGGGAACACACTACCAAATGCATATGAGGTGGGAATTAGAGCAAGAAGTTATCTAGTACAAGCCATCAAGATTACACCTAGACCACCAATGACTTTATTCTCCAAGATTGAACCAACTCCTATTTCTATTCCTACCCTTACTATCATTCCTCCTATGCCAACAATTGTTATCATACCTACACCAAAGCAAGAAAAAGTTTTCACTAGCCAATCTAGTGACTCCCAAGAAGATAAGAACTTTAAAGATCATGTTTCAAACCTTGGGAAATGAATTGGTAAAAGTTAAGAGGCAATATGACTATTTCAATAGGCCTCATCAAACTCCATATCAGCCTCAAAAATAGTATTATCATGAAAATAGGCCACCCTATAAAGCAAATTTCCAAAATCAAGTCTAACAGTAATGCCAAAGACAAGGGCAACCTATCTATAATAGATATAACAACTATAATCCAAATGCTACAAGCACATCCAACTCCTTGGTCCCTACTCAAAATAACATTTCTCAATAATGTGAGGGTACCATGCCTTGCAATCAATATTTTGGTCAATCCATTTTCCCAAACACTGACCTCAATCATGATTTCAATGATTAATGTTATGAGGCTACTAATTATGGGTATAATCAAGCTCTTATGGATCAAAACACAAAAGCACCTATGGTGATAAAGCTATAATATACTCAGTAAGGCCAAAGCCATAATGAAGTAACAATTTAGTTGGATGCTACAATGGTAAATTATGATCAAGAAGAGTGTTATGCACTTAATTAACATGATAGTTCTAGCCAATCATACATCCTAGTAAAAACTAATACAAGGTTTAAAAGAAGAAAAATGGATGGTAACCATGAAGTAATAAAAGATCCTCTTACTACTAATCCATTAATATCAAATCCAAGTGAACTTGCTACTACTCCAAAGTTTTCAATAGTTCTAATGAATCAAAATTAGGGAAATACCTTTATTCCCCAAAAATCACAAGCTCAAAGTAAAGTTGTGGCTCCCAAAGCACAACCAAAGGTTGGTGGTTTACCCATCAACATTGTGGAAGAAATGAAAAGGCCCAATATGAGTGTGCTAATGTGGTACATGCTTTCCATACCTAGATAAATGGATATCCTTTAGGAAGGATTATCAAAGATCATTGTTTCTAAAAAGACATCAAGCAAAGAGAATGTAGTTCTTACCAATGCAACCAAAGGACCAAATGAAGGGTAATCAAGTAATATGATCAAACCTCTTCCCTTCTACATTTATGTGATCATTGGTAACTCTCTAGTGCATAATGACTTAGTAGATAGTGGGGTAAGTACCTCAATAATGCCTAAATCCATAACTAATCAAATTAGTTTAAAGTATGAGCCCCAGTCTATGGGAGTGCTGTAACTTTAAGGATCTTCCACCAAATCATTTGGTATCATTAGAGACCTTAAATTGACCCTGCATGCTTGTCTTAGCATCTCAGTGGCTTAAGATGTGTTGATTCTAGATTCACCTCCTCATTTTGCACTATACTTATCTAAGGAATTAACAACAAATATTAGAGGTTATCTAGTATCAAATTGGTCATACATGGCTTTCAAAATAAGGTATGGAACCAAGGTATCCATCAAAGCTGAGACCATTACATAATTACATATTGAACCTTATGGGTTAGTTAGCATAAAAATTAATTGTACCATTATTTATGAAGATGAATTCATGATTGGTCAAGAAATAAACACTCATCCCAATGAGATACTTGATATGTTCTTGGATGAATTATGGAGTGACAATTAGATAATTGATCCTTTACAAGGTATTGAAGAAAGATACATGGGAGTCTACTACTTGGATGAGGAGATTTAATCTATGACATCCCTCACTAGGCCTCAAAAAGATGCTAGTGGTTTTTGGAAATTATTCTTTGATGGTTCAAGGAGAAAACATGGGGCAGGTGTAGGCAAAATGTTGGTATATCCATCTTATAGTAAGTAATTCTCATCTTAGAGGTTTCAATTTAGTTTTTATTACAATGCAGTTGAATATGAGGATCTTGTCCATGGCCTTCAATGGGATAGTAAGAGAGGAAACAAATAGTTATAATCATATGGGGACAATAAGTTGATAGTGCATTAGGTTAGAGGCTAAAACATCACCAAGAATCCCTTGATGAAATCTTAAAAACATAGAGTGTGGGACTTAATTGAGGATTTTGAGGCTTTCAACATACAAGTAGTGTCAAAGAACCAAAATCATCATGTTGATAGGTTGGTAGTTGTGAGAGATCAATTTGATATCCTCAATGAGTTGAAAAGGACCAAAGTGAAATCACATGTTAAAGTAGTGGCAAGACCATCAGTTTCAAATAATGAAGCCCATTGGTAGGTATTTGAGAGTGATACGTAGATTTCTTATTTTTTTTAGTAGGAAGCAAAGTTTTCCTCATTAAACTACGATAAATTTAAACATTAATATGAAGATAAATTTTTTTAACTGAGGTCTAACAAGCTTCCTAAAATATTGGTGAACCTTGAATGTCTTTTCCATGAAGGAGATTATATAAGGAAAGAAAAGGCAATAATGTCAACTAATGAGGAGAACTATGAAAGAGTTCTAATACTTAAAGAAAAAATCCTCAATATTAGAAAGGTAAGCACTAAGGATGAAAAACATTATTTCATTTCATTGAGATTTATAGAGAATATGCATAAGTATTTACTTGTTAATACAATGACCTAAAACAGGTTTTGATCCCAAGCTAGCTCTAACATACTATATAATTAGAGGTTGATGCTAAGCCTATTAGGTAGAATGAAAAGGTCCATCACCTACCCCAAAATTGAAGAGTTTAAGATGAAATAATTGACTAAACTAATTGAATCTAAGATCATCTTTCTCATCAAGCACTCCTCATGGGTAACCAACTTGGTACACCTTCACCAATGTTGATAATGTATTAGCTATATTGATGCAGAAGAATGGTAATAGCCTTGAGCAACTAATTACCTTTTTTAGTCAAGGGTTAGAGGGGTAAATAATGGGGAGATCTTTTATAATGGGGAGATCAGGTTGTGTGTTAAATTTTTCTCCTCAGAGATTGATGAAAAAGGCCTAGTTGGATCTCATGGAGTATGACATGGAGATCAAGGTCACTAAGCTAGTGAGAGGAAAAGGATTATTTGAGAATATGGTTGATGACCTCCATGAATATAAAGAAGTTGTTTTGGTGACACAAGACAACTCATAAATAGATTCACCTCCATCTTAAAATAGTTGGTTCCAGGATATGACACATTTCTTGGTTACATGAGTGACCTCAAGGTATGGATAGGTCAAAAAGAAGGTATTTTATACTTTAGTCCATACCTTATATATTAGTTAATGTGGTTTTATTTATAAAATACCTCAATGTGGTGCTTCTTAGGTGCATTGATGAAAATCAAGTGACAAAGCTCTTGGAATAGTTCCATGATGGACCTGTAGGAGGCCATTTTTCTCCAAGGATCATAATAACAAAAGTAATGAGAGATAGTTATTGCTAGCCCAAAATTTTCAAATATGCCTATGCATGGGTTATAAAATCTCAGAAGTGTGCTCTATTTACAAGTAAGAATAGATTGGTAACCCTTCCTCTCAACCCAATTCAGGTGGAATAAACCTTCATATACTAGGGTATAGACTTCATAGAAATGATCATTCACCTTCCAATGGAGGACATAAATGGGTACTCACTTATATAAACTAATTCAGCAAGTGGGTGGAAGCAATTTCCCTGAAACAAGCCAATGGAATAATAGTGTTGAACTTCTATGATAACATAGTGACTAGGTTTGGTGTACTAGCCATAATAATTTTAGATAATACCTTAACATTTATTGGAATTAGAAATAGTGAATGGGAACTTTAGTTGGGAATCTACCTCAACACATCCTCTAATTACTACCCCCAAGGTAATGGACTAGCAGAGTCCATAAATAAAAACTTGATAAGGATTATCAAGAGGAATATGGAAGAGAATCAAATATTGTGACACACAAAGCTAAAGATAATCATGTGGGCTGATAGAGTGACTCCCAATGTTAACATTGGTAGCTCACCCTATGTCATTGTATATGGAAGGGAAGCTAAGTTTCCCATTTCTCTTAAACTACCTACCTTAGAGTTAGCCCATCAGTTTGATTTGATGAAGAGTGAGCCTATGAGTGTGAGGATGATAGAGATCATGGAGCTTGAAGAATGACATTAAAATTAAGACACTAGAGTCACATCAAGCTCAGGTCAAGAAATATTTTGATAAGAGATCCATAGTAAGGGACTTCAAAGAAGGGGACCTAGTCTTCAAGTGGGATTCAAATAAGGCAAAGCTAGGAAACCATACCAAGTTTGAAAACTTATGGAGTGGCCCTTATTTGATATAGGAATGCAAGCAACATAATCATTTTCAGCTTACCTAGCTAGATGGAAAGGTATTACCCATCCTAGTCAATGGCATTCATTTAAATCCTTATTATTAATAGAGTTTACAACCATTGTATAATATTATACATATTAAATTAGATTTCATGTTTTATTCTAAGTGCCCTATGCACATTTCTTTTTAGTTATTGTTTCCCTTCCATAAGTGCCTTGGGCATAGTGTTTGTTTGTTTCTTTTATCCTTTTTCTTCAAGAGGATTTTTTTGGAAAGGGGTAGCCTTATATCATTTTCATGACCAACAGGGAAGAAAGGATTTGAGAATCCATGCCCAATGGATAGTTTAAGGCTACTAGTTTCTTTCAGAATAGGCATGTAATCCCAATATGTCACAAAAATGTTGGCCTATTTTGGCCTACATACAAGATTTGACTAAATGATTCAATGTTCTAGAAGTCTTAGAGTAGAGTGATAAGCTGAATAGAGTTCCTGATTGAGTGAATGATCAAATGGCTTGGAAATAGATCTAGAATTATAAGATAAATGATCCAATAGGTTTTTATGGTGTTCATTGAATTTAAAGGGCATTAAATAGTCTTGTACAATGTTTCAAATACTTTTTCAAAGCTTTGATATATCAAAGGATGATTAACACAAGCCTAGAGAAACCAAACCATCATATCACGTCATGAAAACATGAACAAGCTAGTTCACTTATGCATTTTATAAATATGCTTAGGAAACCTCTCAAAGCCAAAGGATCACATAAAAATGATGTTTTTCATGCCATAAATATCCTCTATAAGTTTAGTGTCTTGGTGAGTTTTCCATCTCAAGATATAATCCTTCAAAGTTAAAAAAGCAAAATGAGATGTGCACATGGACATCAAGATAAAGCCATAAGAAGTAGCCATTTAAATTAAAATATTGAAAAAAATATTGAGGTTGAACATAGAGATGAATAATGGTAAGATATTAGGTGCCCAAATCAAGATAAATGACATGAAAATGATAATGAAGAGAGTGGATCTAGATAAATTAGTAGACCACATTTAATCATATAAATGAAGATCGATGACGAGTGAGAAGTTAACAAGTCAACTAATCTTGAAGATGAATGTGGAGCTACCAAGTGTATAAATTATGATACACTTCTAAGAAAATAAATGGTGTGTATTCAAACCATGGAAAAGGTGATCAATGGTGTGGATCAAAGTCAAATAATTAATGAGCTTAGGTTGAATGCGAGGCTACCACATGTCACAAAATGAGAATTGGATGAAGTTTGCCTATAATATCCACAAAAAGAACATGGGGATGATAAGTTCCATGATCAAGGATCCTAGATGAAGATATATAGCCGATATTAACATTTGAATCTAAGAAACTTCAAATGGGGAACAAATATGATCCAAGTCAAACTAAGGTAAATATTTCAAAGGGCATATACTACTATTAGAGCTTAGTCAAGCACCATTAAATCAGATATAACCACATAGTTAAGATTGTTAATGTTGAGGTTCCATCACCATTAAAACTTAGTATGAACCTCTGACCAAAGATTTAAAACATACAAGGCCCATTTTTGAGGTTATAATGTCATTTCATGACTATGATCATCATTATTTGAAGGAGATTCTCATATGAAATGTTTTATTATCTCCCATAAGGTTCAAAGGTATAATGGGTTTTTTAAACCTAATATCATTTAGGAATGAGGCTATGTAGCATGTAGGCTTTTCATTAACATGATGACTATAGGAAAACCAATAAATGGATTGGTTTTCATCTATAGTATACCTATGCTCAGATATTAAATTAGAGGTAGATATGTGATTATGAATAAGTGTCTCATCTTCTACATAGTCATGCTCTTGACAAACAAGTACCTATAAGCCATTTAAATTAGACATAGTCATAGCTCTATCAGGATGAAAGATATGAGGATTTTGTCCTCATAAACAATTCAAGTGGAAGATGGCATAGAATCACAAGATGGAGATCTGGTGGTTGGAGAAATTAGTTGGAACATTTAATATATTTTTAGGGTCTCTAAGGGTTTTTCTTCTTACCAGGTGCATGACTCATCATCCTAAACACATTCTAGTCTTTTAGTATGTTTCTCAGCTAATGAAAGAGTTCAAAGGCTATTGGGACAAATGAAGGTTGATATGTCTATGATGGATTGGTCTTAATTGGATCAAAATGTGGTTGAGAATTCATTGAAGACTAGTGGCAGCTCATTAATTTCTCTCTGATGGTATGCTCTCTCTCTTTCTCTTCCCTTTTCTCCTATATCTCTTATTTTCTCCCACATTGTAACTCTCTCTCATATTTCATAATTCTCACAAGGACTCTCTAATTTTGAAGAGCATGAGACTCTCATTTAATAAGGAGAGACCTTGTCAAAAACTATCTAAAATATCTCTTGAAGAAAAAAAAGACTTTCTTTACCTATCTCTTGCCTTTGAATTATGTTTAACAAGCTTGTGCATGATGGAATTGTGAAGGAGAGTCTTCCATGTCCATTGTCCTTTTTTATTGCCTAATTTTAGGGGTTTTCAAGCTAGTTGCAAATCTACATTTGTGTTCTTTCTACAATTAATTTAATCTTGGTGCAAGCCTTAGAATTCCTCTCTACTTCATTCATTACTTGGTGAACCTAGTGTATGAAATACTTATGCAATTAGTTAGATAATGAGATTGTGTGTGCTAGTACTATCTTATGCTTCCTTAGTGTATGTTTCATACGTGTGTGAGTTCTCATTTAACTTTGGTATACCACCTTGTTATCTTTTTTAGGATACTTATTCCCCTTTTCTAACCCTTTTCCTAGTAGTAGCATTAGTTTAGGTGATCCATCAAGAGGAAGCCAACCTTCTCCAGAGGTTCAACCTCACCATAGGATACATATAGCCTGAGGTTATTCCTATTGTGTAGCTTAGTTGGAAAGAGCTTGAATAACCCTCACCAAGGGTGAAAACTAAATTTATATAATAATAACTATTGGAATTTAAGATGTTTAATTGTTTTTCTCTTTCCAATATTATTATGAGGTTAACTTTCTTAGATGATTTTGTGCTTAACTAATTGCATCTTAGTTTCTAATTATTCCACTTAGCATTTCCAGTTAATTATATAAGGTTCCATAACCATTTTATCACTTAATTAGTAATATGATCGATTACATTTTAAAAGTATTTAAATAATTATAAAGAGAGACCTCAAAAAGTAAACACTTTGCTTAACATACTAAACATATTTGTATTCAAGAATCTGATATAACATTATAATTACAAATAATTATGTTCTTAATAACCCTTTAAGAAAATATTATAATTAAATGACTTTTTGGAAGTCCTTAAATGAATATTAATAAAGGATATTTTTTCATAATTGAAACCTTTTATAAATTAAATTAGTTATATGTCTTATTGTAGTCTAATGAAGACATATGACAATGATAATTAACTAATAATAAACTCAACTTGAGTTTCACAAGTAATATATATCAATATAATTTATACAAACTTATCATAACTCTATAGCCTCATTGTTCACTGAATTAACACAACATTCACATATTGCTACGTAAATGAATCTCTCAACTTCATTTAAAAACAAATACTAAGTAACTATAACAATAACTAACTCACTCAATTCCATCCATAAGAGACAAAAAGGATAATAATATTCCTTAATCTTATAAACTTATAATGATTTATGCACATTTTTCCATAATATAACTAAATGAACTTTATAAAAATCATGCAAAAATCTACACCAAGTGAAGTGCAGGCATAGTAATTTGATATTCAAATAAAATAATGTCTAAAACAAATATATGAAAACTAAACAAAACTACATAAATAATTCTGAAAATTCATCTCAAATAGATACAAGTCCACATCATTTAAATGCCAAAAATATATTCCATAAACCATTTATTTATGGCAATTCATGATGAATAGATTGACAACTATAGGATCAAACTACATTTTATAATTACCAATAAATATAGAATATTACTAACTTGTTAATGCAAGTTAAACAAAAAAATTATATTGCGTATCATTATTACAAATGTTAATATGTTTAAAGAATATTTTTATTTGATACTAAATCATTTTTTTTACAATTGATCTTATTTTCATTACATTTAATACTAAAATAATTCAAACCCAAGAGAAGTACAACCAAGCAACCTTTCTCATGAAAATCCAATGAAGCAAATTCCAACCTCTTTAGTCCCAATGAGCCAAACCATAAGTGGACCTAGACCACCCCATCCATCATTTGGATGTGAACTTAGCCAGACAAGAGAAGTGAGTAAGGTAACTATGACTACTGAGCTTGACTTACAAATCCAATTGATAAAAATAATTAACAATACTATTTATAATCATGATTAACAACACTAACCTTTGTAGTTACTCTAACTAATGAAGATCATATTAAAGATTTATAAGATTGAAGATTAATAGTGAAATCCATGGCATTTCACCCACAAACCCCAATATTTTGTTAGGGTATAACACCCAAAATAAATTCAATTGTATGAATTATAATTACCCCAAATACAAATTTTTTTAATTTAAATATTACCATCTAATTAAAATGAACTTAAATGACTTAAATAAATTTTGAGAAATGAATGAAACCATATAATAAAAAAAACATCATAAAAATTTCATGAAAATATTATCAAACTTACAATAGTTTAATAATGACATCAAAAATCAACTCAATTTCCATACAAGATAACATATCCACACCAATAGTACAAAAAATTAAATCATACTAATAAAGAAAACAACATCAAACATCCTAAAGTGCCAGTTTAATGTTGACTAATAGTGTGAAAGGAAAACCATGATGAATAGATCCTAAGGTCATTATCAATAAATGGTAATGATAATAACAACAAAATACTTCCATATAAATGATTAAAGTCAAACATCTAAAGTTTATGATGTATTTCCAATCATCAAACTAATATCTAACCTGAAGTCAAATAGTCATGAATAGTAATGAAATCAAAGGAGCAAAAAAGGATTACCATATAAGTCAAAAACCTCATAATGACAAAATAAAATATATTAGCCATATGTTTTTTGGATTTAACACACTAAAATAATAAATAAAAAAATTAAGATAAACCCAGATGGTATTTGAACCCCACTTATAACTCAAGTATTTCATTATATTCTTCTAAGGTTGCAACCTAAATACAATTCTCAAGTTTTTGTCTATTAAAAATAATCTACCCAAATAAAACATGAATATATGGATAGGTTTTCCAACTAATAAATAGGATTTAAAAATAATAAGAATCCATTAAAACATGCATAACCATAGCCCAAAAATAGTATAACCAGCTATATAAATGAACTTCCATAAAAATGAAAATGGACTTTCATAACATTCAAACCAAAAACTACTATCTATATTCCATGACTGAGGCCATATTAATATCCATTTATTTTTAATTAAAAATAAAATATAGACCCAAAAAAAACTCAAACCCTACTAAGTTTTATTCATGCACATAAGCCATTCGATCATTATCTTGGAAGCTACAAAATAGTAAAATGATTATGTATATTTCCAAACAAAAACCCAATCCATACTAGTAAGGATGAATCATAAAAATGACTCAACATTTAAAATTCAATATTTAGTTGAGTTCTATATTAAAACAATGTAAAATAATGATGAGGAAGATTGATTCCTTGCCTTCAAAATATTTTCAGCATCTACATATGATGAATGCAAAGACTAGTCGACCCATTTAACTAAATCAAAACAATAGAAAACTCAACAAAAATTCATTACATAGTTTAATAGGCAAAATAAATACTATAGTTATAACTCCGAATAAAAATCATATATATAAATACCTCTCTATTTCCCTTGGCCTCCATGCATTGAATCCAAAAACGTTTTCCCAAGTATAGGGATTTCAAAATGACAAGGAAAAATAAACATGTAATAACCCTAAAGATATTGGAATAATCTCAATGTAATTACATCCAATGGTGAGCTAATTCCATAAAAAAAAATTCAAACAATAAACAAACACTTTGAATTAATTTCATACCCTAAAGTGTGTTGTTTCACTTATTGCCTAACCAAAGTAAAGCCAAGACAAGGATTGGTCTCATAAACATTGAATGATAAAAAGAGTCACATTCAATAAATAACTGAAATAAATTGAATGAAGTTCCAAGATAAATTCAAAGCATTTTTAATGACTTTAAATCATAAACAATGACTAATGCCTTTTAAGAAAAATTGAATAGGACTATGACACCACTCAAGACTCTAAAATAAAACAAGACTCTATAAGTGAATAAGATAGCATTCAAATAAAAATATAATGTTGAAAAATTTACAAGGTGATAATTAAGATGATCAACTCAACCATAACTAACACAGTCGATCAAGACTAAAAAAATTCCAATAATGTTGACAAACGTTGACTAGTTTAAAAAGTTGAAATAAACTAAGTATAGTAATGATTGAATAAGTAGTCAACACTAACTTAAGACTTAATTCAATAAAGAATTTAAATTAAATAAAAGTTAAAAATTCATCAATTAAGTAAATCCTATAAAAACTCAAAATGAATTAATAATCAAAGCTTAATATTTACAATTTTAAGTTCATTGCTTTTTTTCATTCACTTTCTTTGCCTTACCTAACTGATTAGAGTCACATCCAACCTACATCATATCATGTACCTAGATTCATAACATACCATAAATAATATCCATACTATATAAGAGAAATAAATGCAATAACAACATTAAATACAATAATATAACTAAATTGAATAATGAATCAATAAGTCATTAAGCATGAAATATCTAATGTTGTAATGAAAAACATATCAAATAAATTTATCAACAAAAATAAAAATGAATCAAACATAGATGACATAACTTTATCACAACATTAATCCAAACAACTACCTTGAATAGTTCATAACTAAACCATAACAAGTGAAATAAATGTAATAAACAGGGTCATGACAATAGGATTAGGTATAAATAAAATAAGAGCACTAGTGACTCTCTCCTTCAATAGATAAAATAATTAATCTCACTCTACTATCTATAAAAAAATATTTCCCTTCCTCTAAAGTGAAATAATGGGGTTCAAAAATTAGGAAAAAACTCCACAAAACATTTATATTAGTCTTTAAAACCCATGAAGATATAAACATGCACAATTTTTTTGGGCACCAACCGTTCCATAATGGAAAGAATATTGAAGGGAAACATTAAATAACATTCCATGAGATGACGTGCCCAAGTTATTGCACCTATGATTGTCAAAAATCACACTTCTCCATGTTGCCAAATAATTGATTCTCCTCCAAAACCTATAACACTTGCCTTAAATGGTCTTCATACTCTTCCTCATTTCATGAATAGATCAAGATGTCATAAAGAAATATAAACAAAAAATGGTCCAAGTAAGTGAAAAAAACTTCATTCATGAGACTTATGGACATTGATGAGGCATTAGTCAAGCCAACTGGTAAAATAGTAAAATCATAATGCCTATACGACATTCAAAACATAGTTTAATGAATATCTGACTCTGTAATACAAAACTAATAGTATCCATATTTCAATTATATCTTGGATAACAACTTAGATCCTCCCATTTGATCAAACATTCCATAAATCCTAGGAAAATTATAATTATTTTTAATCATTACATTGTTCAACTGGCGATAATCAATGTACAAATGAAGAGACCCATCCTTATTCATAAAGATGACTAGTGCTCCCCATGGGGATAGACTGGGTTGAATTGATCCCTTCTATAAAATGTTCTCAAGATTCATCTTAATTTCACACAACTATAACATGGTCATCCAAATCACTCACCATTATATAAAACATATAACAACCTTTCAATATGATTTATTTGAGATGCATGGTATAAATCATGTGAAGGGAAACACATCTCTTGGCCTCATATATCACCCTAATAGTCCCAAGATAATCAACACATTCAATAAAATTATCATGTAAATTAAACTTGGATTTATGAGCCATAATCTAATTCATTCCAAAGATAAATCTATAGGTTCTTAAGGGTATATTATGTAAATCCACCATGGTGGAAAAGACAATAATGTCTAAAACACAACTGCTTACCAAGGAGTTGATAAACATCCTGTCCCCTATAGCCAACTCTACTGGCCAACTTTACATGTAACTAATAGCCAAAAACCCACAACAATCCATAATAAAAATAGAAATAAAGGATTATAAATCTCTAAAGTCAAACAATACTATTATATAAACTCCATCAATCATATATGTGGTCTCTTTGACCATTATTTGGTGGTCAACTTAGTGGTCATTCACCATAACATAGATCCTATGTCCCTGACCCACTTTACCCATTTTTGTCCAACATCAGAGCCTTATACCTATTAGAAGCTAATGGTCTTAGAAGAAAATCATGTGAAAAGTGATTAGGGCATCTGAACATAAAACACACATCTCTATGTTGGTACCACCCTAAGGTAATTCTAGTTGATCTTTGACTGACTAACACTATCAACCCTAATGATCTCACCTATACTAACTGATACAATCATGTAGGTCTAGTATGATGATGGTCTTGAGGTTTAGAATAAATTCACCAATGGAAATATCTATCATATCAATATTTATTATATCTATATCTAGAACAATTACTCTCTTTCTTTTGCTACTAATGGGGTCTATAATTAGATTTGTTTGACCTCCAACATCCCCTAGGTGTAGGTTGTGTACCATGTGACCTAAAATCATGTTGTGATTACATATTACCTCAAAATTTCTCTTGGGCATACCAAGTATTTCCTTGAGAATCCTCATCCAAGTAGGCCTTTTCTAATGTAGCTATTAAGGTCCTGGGAGCTAGAGTGAATACATCACCATCTAAATATAAATTTGTGCCTCTAATGAATGTATTAACATGGATAGTCTCATATTTGTATCCTTGTACATATTTGATCAATTCAAGAAAATGAAACTCATATTGTGCCATAGTACCACTCCCATTATGTGGATCATGAAACTCATCTACCTTATTTTGAACATAATGAGGGGATATGTAGTGTGCTATAAAATTTTCCTTAAAGAGTTCCTAATTGAGCGAAGTAGGTGTCAAATTTATCTTTTTCTCCTCTCCTTCCCACCACATCTTACCTGCATCTCTAAGTAGGTGAGTTCCCAAATGGGCCTTCCCATTGGTATCATAGTCATAAAGTGTGAAATATCCTCTCATATTTACTAACCAAACATATGCTATAAATCCCTCATAAGTATCATAAAAAGTATAAGGATTATGTCTAATTATATCTTTAATGATATATCTTAGTTTAGACTAGGAGTGCGGTATAAGTATTGACTCTCCATGATGCTCATCATGGAAATGCAACTCACCTCTATCACCCTCTAAATGATAATGGGAAGGAATTTGAGACCTTTTTTCCTCAACTAATCTCTACTCACCATAAGAGTGTTGTGGAGATTGATTCTAAACATCATGCCATGTTACTAATAATCTCTCTTGAAGGATATCATGTATCTAGTACATGGCCAAAATAAGTTTGGGTCCTAGATCAACAAGACCTGGAAGAATGGGAGGCTCATGCTCACCACTATGAACATCATCCTAATGTGGACAACATCCTTTCCTTCTAATTCACCATAACAAGATGATTTTTATATCTCATGTGACATTTAGAAAATTATAATGCATAACTAAATACCTAGAGTTCCTAATGTAGTAACCTAGGCTCTAATACCAAAATGTGATACCTATTTTTAAAATAAATAAAACATGAATACAAAAATATCACATGGAAAACAACCCTAAAACATGAGTGGATAACCATAAATGTATCAACATATAAATATATACTCTACTCTTATCGATCATTGATATTTTTTTATTAGTCATGTGCCAATGGTCAAGAGATCAAAGAGTCCTAAAGGATCATCCATGAATGTTAAGGATTATTCATTGGAAAAATCCCATTATTATCATGCTAAAACATTAAGGCAAACATTACATTTAATTTAAGTCCATCATTGATGTAGTCAAGTACCACATGGCTGATTTGGGTCTACTCACACCTATCTTACCAAGGTCCATAATTACTCTACTTATCATGATTATGGATCCCTATGATCAGTTCTAATTGATAATCCACCCAAGATTTCAAACTCTAGAGTGTTACCACTTATAATATTCTCAAGCTTATAATACCTCAGAAGTATTAAGGCATTAGTCCTTAATTATTTAATCCTCCCAAGGTTTTGAGCTCCAGGACACTACCACATGGTAGCCTCTCAGGTCCCTAGAACCTCTATGTCATTAGGGGATTAAACCTAAATGGTTTATTCCTTATAATATTTTTAGCTTTGAAATATTATGACTTGGTAGGTTATTGGGACCAGAGAGTCATTAAGGGATTAACTACCCATTAAATTTTTGATCCACGAAAATTATGCCACATGGCATCATTTGGATAACTTTCAAAAAGATAAAATTGGCTAAGCCATAATCATATGACATAAGGAACTTCCTTTACATTAATGAATCACTTCACAAGGGATCTAAATTTAGACAATACATAATTTGGTTATATCCTAGTCTATTCAAACTCTTCAATAGGTAACTAATAGAAATATTAACCCATAGTTAGATCATTACACAAAAAGATTATATTTCATAAGATTATTATAGAAAACTATCAGATTAATCTAAGATATATGAACATCATATATTGCATGAAAACCATAGAGTTAAGTGATATAAATATTTATACAACACAAAAGTTACATCAAATTCATTAAAATATTCATTAACCGATTATACTTAATTAGCCAACAAGTAAAAATAAGGTACATTATATAGTGGGATATTAGGTCACTAAAAAGGTAACAACTCAACTATCAAGTAAAAAACATTAAGTGTATTTCCCTTAGTGACATTAAAAACCCTAATCAAGCTGAATAAAAACCATGCAGGTAAAATTGAAAGTGGTAAAAATCCTACACTAGCACCCCCTAAAATGTAGATTAGGTAGGTATAATAATTGGGTGCCCATAATGAGGCATGATAAGGTACCTAAGTACAATGCAAATCTTTTAAAGTGGAGAAAAGGAGAAAACCCATACGATAAAAATTATCCTATAAAAGAGAGAAAAGAAGATAAAGGAGATTAAAATATCCATTATAATTTTTAACTTTATATAGCCATCGTGTATCTTAAAATGGAGTTCTTGGAAGTGACTATGGATCAAAAGTAGATGTAGTGAAGAGTGTATCACCCTAAAATAGTGAATGTGTCCACCAAGTGCCTGAAGGATATTCAACCAAGGTGTGGTTTTTATACAATGAAATATTATACTCATGTAATGTAGGAGGGATAAATACTCTATGCGATGATTGTGTAATAGGAATAAAGGCAATGAAAGACTGTTGAATGTCTTGAAATTATGGGATAGACTACCCAATGTCTGATGTATCCTAGATCAATATTCCTATTCCCTATAATGTCTTAAGTGGATTAGAGGTATCTTGGTTAGGAAATAACTCCTCAGTATATGTAAGGTGATAAGGATATGGTGGAGGTGTATCCCCATCATTAATTTTGTCATGTATAATATAGGAAGAGTTGTCAATATCATAAGTGTAATTAGGCTAAAAAATGTCATCATGTTCAAGTGAGTTTGAAGAAGAAGAATATGAAGAAGAATTAGGAGAAAAGTGGGAGACGTTATATATTCAAGTCTAATGATAAACCATTCCCTATGCCAATATAGTATCATAGTGCAATTCTTTAACATACATTGAATTTAGAGTGAATTTAACTTGCATGCCTAGACCAAGATGAGAGATCTGGTAAACTGATAGGAGATTAGTCAGAAGTGAGATAATACTTAGAATATTATTAAATTTTCCACCACTCACTTCAACATAACCTATCTTGATAACATTTTAATAAGTGTGGTGACCCAATTATATAGAGGACATGTCACAAGGTTCTAAGGAACTAAAATCTATCTATGAAGAGGCCATGTTCTGTGAAGCACTAGAGTTAATGACCTATGTAAGAGTCAAAGGTACAATGATAACTAGGGCCTTACCCTTTTATTTTCCATTACTATTATATTTATCCTTTTCTTTAGTATTACCACTTGCCCTAGATGATTTATGGGTTGATTAATTCTAATTAGTAGAATCAGGGACACTGATATTCTACTTCTTCAACATCTTAGTCAGTTGGTCAATCTTCTTCAAAAATATATTTTCATCATGATTTATTGAGAAAATCACACATTTAATCTAATATTTCTTAGTATTAACATTGAAATAGGAGGTCTTATTGTTTGGTTTGTATGTTGGAGGATTTTCATCCTTCTCTTGATCCCTTTTTTTATGTTTCTTCTCTTTGTTATTTGAGTCCTCTTTCTTAGAAAAAAGTGCATAATATTTTGAGGACTTCATTGTGCCCATCTGTATCAACTTATATTGCTCTTGAGTCAAGTCATAAATAAAGGTATCTAAAGAAGGAACATTCAATGTATCTCTAAGAGCACTTTTTATGGCATGGAAAGTGGACACAAATAAAGAATAGTCTAGACTCAGTTTGGAGAGTATAGACATAACAAGTTGATCATATTTCTTATATATTCCACATTATTTTAACTACAACCTCACAAATTTGAACTTAGTGAATAAATACTATAGTGTATCAAAGTCACCCAAGGTCAAAATGAAGAGCTCATTCTCTAGCTCATTACCTCTCATGACATCCTATTTCCCAAAGAGTTTTTCTAGTGTGGTACATACTTTATTTGGTGTTATAACAAATTTACTATGAAAATGTAAGTCAAGAAAAATAGACAAACTAAGACAACATGTTCTTGATCACATATTTTAAACCATTTATTTTTATCTTTATCTACTGTAGGTTTAGTTTAATCATTCATAACTATCTTATAGAATCCTTATTTTTTAGAGTGGTTAGCATGTTGCTTTTCCATTTGTGATAATTGAATGCCATAAGAGGTGGAAATGACCAAAAATCCATGATGTAGGAAATGAGGTTTTTGCTTGAATTAAAGAAGAAATGCAAAATAAAAAGTAAAAAATACCACATATTACCTTGTATAACTATAAAAATGACCCATGTTAAGTTACAAATACAATCACACTCATATAGATGTTAGACGCAAATAAGAATACATATTGATCAATTTTTGCATAAGTATGAAATAAATAGAGGTACATTGGAATTAGTTGCTAATGTGTTCAAGAGTGTCTAATAGTTGGTATAAGGGATCCCAAAAATGTCACTAATGTGTATATCATGAAAAATAAGCACTTTTGAAGAAGATGATACTCAAATCTGAGTTACTAATCAAAAGTTATGATCATTTGAAAATATGAGCTCACATGAAAAAAATAGATGAAAAATAGTGGTGGAAAATTTTTAATCAACTTCCAAAAAACAATTGAGGCCCCTTGGAGAAAAATCTTAATTTTTTTTAATCAATTTCCTAAAAAAAAACTTATGCCTCAATGGAGGAAAAGTTAAACACTTTTGGGTTGGAAGTGACCAAGGGCTTAATTTCCATGCGACTAAGGGCTAAGGTCTAAGATGTGTGATCTCATCATGTGATCACACATATGAATAGGGGGATAAGTATTATTTTTGGTTTCATGTTTATAATAGGTTGAGATTTCATGTAGTAGATATGGACATAAGGGTTGCAACACCCTTATACAATTATCAAAACTTTTAGAAGTTTTGATGGTGTTAGGGTTTCGATGAGTTTTTATAGTTTCAAGGTTTTGATGAGCTTTGAAAATGTTGGAGTTATAGAGATCTTTGAAAGTGTTAGGGTTTTTGAATTCAAGTTAAGTCAGAAGTATTGAAAATTTGTTAGGGTTTTAGACTATGGGAGTAGTCAAAACTCTCGACATTGAGGTTTTGGGCTACATGACCAACTCAAAGCCCCAGTGTTTGGGTTATGCACTAAAGATGTAGAATTAAATTATAATTCTATAGTTTTTAACTATGTATATATATTTAAACTCTTATTTTTTACTATGCTATCACCTCAAACTTCCTATAGGTGTAATACATGATTGAAACTCTGATTTGTGCATGCAAGAGCTAAATTTTATACCAATCTCAGAAACTCTAGATCTAGAATGATTATGTAAACTCCACCAAAGACCCACAAAGGATATTAAAAATAAACCCCATAAAATTATTTTTATTTGGAGATCTGAACTTTACATATTTTCATGAAATCACAGATATACATATTTACTTATATTTCATATTCAATAGTGTAATTGGTACACTCAATTTGTATCTTAAAAGCATATGGATTTTTTTTTGGTGACACAATAATAATTCCATCTCTTTCACTAACCAAAAAGGTACTACCATAACACTGAAAAACCCAAACACCATTAGATTCACTCTCAACTATTTTTTGCATAACCATATCTCATTCATACACCATATAATTCCCTAGGTTTGTGTCTTCATAATAGGTATCAACTCTTGGATCTTCATATTTTCACATCATAATTTTGGTATTTGGGTTTGGATCTAACTTGTGTTTAACACCATTAAATTAAAAATGGCATGGGAAAAATCCATCTATATTTACCCACTTAACTATTTAAAAAATATTATTCATAGTAACATATTATATGTGACTAGAATATCCACCACTAGGATTGTCATTTTAATCCTCTTCCATGGAAAGAGTCCAAAGTAACTTGTGAATCCTTTATATGAATAACTAACAAGTATTGTTTGGTATCCATTGAGAAACATCAGTCAAAATTTATTATCCAAGTAAGACCTAAAGCATGAGTAAATTTAGTTGATGTGACATTATCAGAATCCCCAATATCAATTATGTATTTGCTTAGCTGAGACCCCTTCAAGAAAATAGATATATAGAATAGATATTTATTACCAATATTATAATAATACGAGACCATGGATTTTTTTGAGGGTTTTGAGTTAGGTGTAGCTAAGATTTATTTGGATCTATATTTGTTTTCATTATTAATACCTCCTTTTATAAAAGTGAAAATCTTATTAATATGATTGAGATTAGATATTAAAAAATCAACTTGAGACATTTGGATCTTAGATTTATTGACATAATCTAATATATCAAATGAAGGAACATTGTATGAAGATGTGACATGTAAAGTTATGGGTAATTTATCCATACCAATGTTTATCTTCAAGTTTATACTAGTATTTTATATTTAATGAACATGAGTGTGAGAGAAATCAATTACCTTGGATTTTGGTTAATTTTTTTCATTTGAGGAGGTATGGGATATCCTTTGGTAAGAATTATATTTTTATGATATGTCTTTGAAGCTTACTTAGTCTCAACCTTCTCGCTTTGATTCACTTTGTTAAGTTATTTTTTATTCTTAATATATTCTTTCAAACCATTAGATATAATGAATACTACATAAGATTGATTATTCATATCTCCAACTACATCCTCATAATATTCATTTTCAAATTAATATTCCAAGAAATAATTTTTACAGTCACCATTGGGTTCTTTAGTTTCATTGTCCTCAAGACCTAAATTTTCTGTTTCAATTTATTATTCATCATACATATAGACTTCATCCATTTCCAATACCACATTAATCATGTGTTCCTCAATGTCCAATGTTGGTTGTGAATCTGAAAAATGAGACTAATTATTATTATTAAGAATATAATTCCTTATATGGATCTCTTATTTTGACATAATAAATTTGCTTTGAGGTAGCTTTTTATTTAAGGCAACAATATGATTTGGTCATTTTTGAATTAGATGTTCTGTAGAATCCTAATTTAAAGTTTGTCCTCTAGAATTTAAATATTTTATTAATAATTTCTTATCAATAGCCATATAATATTTAACCTAAGTATAAAAAAAATTGTGTTTTTTTCTAGTTTGGGCAATATTTTCTCCTCAAAATAAAACTTACCTTTGGTAGTTATGAATTAATAAATAAACATCTCTAATTTTCACCTATGGCTTATTTATTTTTGGGATTTTATATAATAATTTACTAAACTTATAAATAAATTCCATCATATATTCATGAGCTTATTTATTCACATTAGTAAAATATGCAAGAAACACATGTGCACCTTCAGCTGGTTTGAAATGACCTTTGAACATAATCCTCATGGTGTCCCAATTAGTAATAGAATTATTGATAATTTGGCTTCTTAGGCAAAATTTCAACCCCTATAACCAAAAAATTTCCCATGATACCCCTTTAATATTTACATGGTGATATTCAAGCATTGTGATGTCTTTTGTATTCTCAGTTTTAAGCCTTTTAGCACTATTCCAACTCTCAATATGTACTACACATTAATTGAAGAGATCATCACATGTCATAACCTATTTTTAGGTCTTTGGATGATGTAATAAGTGTTCATGGTGGTCATATAGTGAGTGGAGGGGTGTCAAGTGCTTTTTGAGGTCTAGAAAATTACCTAAACATTATTTGACAAAGTGAAGGTTTCTTAGCAAAAACTAACATAATTTGGAGAGTTTAAGGTTACTATTTATCATGGTATTTAGGTCCATTTTAGCCATTTATTGAGAAGGAACCCTTTTTATCATGATATATGGGTGTACAAGCCTCTTTTGAGTCATAACATGGGGTATTTAATCTATCTAAGGTTGTATTCCATGGTATACTTATCCAAACATGTTTCAAGCCTTAGCCCTCTAAATCATCAAATAGTCCTTCAAAATTTCATATGAGTCAACTCTAAATTATAAAACTTTGATAAAGTGGTTTTTAGATATCACATTGTATAATAAAAAGTCTTAAAATGTCCCCTTAACTATTATAATTATTTTTGGGATGGTTTCATATGCATAAAAATATCCCCTTTAAGAAGTCAAACACATATTTCATTCAAAAGATTGTACCACACATTGAAAATGTGAATTCTCAACTTCCATAGTCATACCTTATTTTTTTGAAATTTATTTTACCTCCTTATTTCCATCCTCCTATCCACTAATGGCATTTCAATGTCTAAAACTTGAGAAAACATAGGAAAGTTATAGGTTGTAGGTGATTTTAGATTTGTACGGATCTATACAGTACAACCATGATCAAATTAATTCAAGTATATATATATATATATATATATATAAGGGAATTATTTTAGAAATAATATGGAAGAATCCATGAACTATCAAGTCAAGAAAGGTAAAAACCATTTCACTCTTTCCATCATCCTCTTTGGCCACATAGAAAAGCTTTCAAGTTTTTTCTCAGTATGTAAAAGATAGAGAAGATGGTGAGACAATATTTTGGGAAGAGTAAGGTGGTATCATGAACTTTCCATCCTAGGAATTATTTTTTAAAATTCATGTCCCATGATTTTTTAACAAAGGCTAAGAATCTAGGTAGTTAAAGTTGTTTTCTTCATCTATGCAAGGGTAAACATTGGAATAGTTTTAGTACATGTTAGGATTATTTAATGAAAATAATGATTGTAAATGTATTATAAAATATTTAAAGTTCCTTATATTACATTATCCACCCTTGGTTCACATGTTTTATGTTTTGAGAGCAAGGAAACCTTCAAGATCATCACATTTGCTAGTTATAGGTAGTTTACAAAGTCTCCAAGGCATGAAAATGGAAGTGAATTATGTTTTAAATTATATGATGGGTTTTTGGAATCCATAAAATTCATCCTTGTCTATCCTAAACACATTTGAGCCACCATAAGACCAAATAACTCCTTCAAATCCCTATTTCTAAGGTGACTGTCATTCATACAATGTATCCTACTTTACAAGTGAAGAACATGGTAGATCTAGAGTCATTAGGTTTTTTTAAAGGAATACATGTAATTAAATTATTAGTAATATTTTGTGGTGTTTATATCGTAACCATAATTTAAATATATTAAAATACCATTCTCATCATCATCCCTAGGAAGATAAAGTCTCACAGTCAAAGGAAGCCTATTATGCAGATTAAAAACATAGAGTGTTGAATGTTGGGATAGATGTTAAAGAGATTGAGGATTCATGAAGATTCATAGGATCCTATAAATAATTATGGAATGGATAATAAAAGGTAAAATAGATACCAATATCATCAACTCATCCTAAATGCCTTAAAATATAGGCTTGGTCAAGCTGTTAATCCAAATAGTATTGTGGCTGCATGTTTGGAGAGACAATGATAATTTGATAAGAATAAGGAGGTTTATAGGGAAAAAAAGAGAAATGATATGCCAAAAAAATGATAATTTCACCCATGGTAACAATGTAACATCAAATCCCACCTCAAACAAAGCACTCATAGTCAAAAGGCCTAAAATTACCACTTACAAGTCTAACTGTAGAAATAGATCAAGTTGAGCATGAGAGCCAAATACAAGGATATTTTAAGGTGTATTGATGTAATGGGGTTGATACTCCATAATAATATGAGAGATATTGATAAATAGATAAGAAATTCCATGAATATGAGACCCACCTCCTTGCATACAGTCAAATATGCAAGACTACCACCTACATACAGGGTCATTAGGTAGAGTAAAGAAGATATGAGAAACCATAAAAAGAGTTAAGGTGTAGGAGTGAGAATAGAGTTTAATAAATTATATAAATTCATTCATCTATTAATTTTATCCTTTAAGATAAGATAAGGCATGAATGGCATACTAAGGCCTAGTTAGGCTTAAACATGTAACTATAGGTAGGGCCATATGAATAAGAATTAAGGTGTGGAACCCTATAGGAAGGTGAAGTATAAATTTCACTCACTTTTTTTATAAATTATATTAGTGTTTACAATTAAAATTTTTTAGTTATTTTAGGTAATAATATCCTAATGGATTAAATAGGCCTATTAGGCCTAAAAATGGGCTAGATAAATTTTGGAGATAAATTGCATATCCAAGAGTGTTTTAGGATGGAAAGCATCATAGAATGAGGATAGAAATTATATAAATAAATTTAGTAGGTTATGAACTCATAATATATGATATAAATTTTATTTGTATATCTCTAGGGTTAAACTGATCTAGAGAATAATAAACCCTAGGAAAGATAGGAGAGGTATACAAAGAGCAGGGTTGAAGGAAGTCCTATTCAAAAGGTTGATTAGATGATCATGAGAAAATGTCATACAAAGTCCCAAATCCATAAAAATTTAAAAATTAAAGGAAATAATACTAAATCCTAGGACTCTAACACATTTAACTTTAAACATTTATGTTGGGCAATTCATAGGCCAAACCTACAGGAGAAAGGTATAGATATGGAGTATAGGCAGCTAGTGACAAGAATAAAAGGTTGAAAATATATGTATAATTTCATAATATAGTGAAATTTAAGTAAATAACCCACCTATAAGTGTCTCAAACTTATTTTAGGCCTATAATGCCTAAGGCCATCTTTAAGCCTCAAAACCCCAACCTCTTGTTTGTGGCGTATACACAACCCAAAGTAGACTTAGAGCCATGGGAAGGTGTGTGATGATATTTTAGACCTTAAGGATGATGTTTAAGATAGAGGAAATAAAATAGAAGGTAAAATTGGTCTCATTACCTCTCTCAAACTATGCTACCCTAGCCTACCATGTTGAGTTACCAACTCATGCACTCATATCTTACATCACATAATGACTAGGGCCTAGTGTTCTTATGGGGAATTGGGGACCCATATGCACTCAATATACATGGGTTAAAGAGTGAGATTTAGGATTCCAACTCTATGGATAATCCCTAAGACTGTAACCTGCACATAATGCTTATCAAATAATTGAGGTTTACCAACTTTCACTCACATCTCATAGTACAAGTTGCATGGGACCAAGAGATATTCATGAATTTTTATTTGGTTTATGGGATCAACATACATGGTCATAAATTTTGGATTTGAGTCCTATAATTTATGAACCATCATTAAGATGGTAGGCCACTAAAACCCTACATAAACCCTAATAGGGACCTAATGGAGAAAAAATGAGATATTTGGATCTAGATGAATTTAAATGGTATTGAAAAAATATAAAGGACATGGTGAAGTCTAATGAGGTCCCATCCTTGGTATTAGTTTGTATGGATATTTGTATGGACCCCATAAAAACCATGTTTTTTTAGGATTCAATGAAAAAAATATGGTACAAAACTTGATGGAGATTTGAAAATCATGGGGGAAGGTATTATGAGGCATGTTTCACCCTTTAAAACCTTAATATACCCATAATTATATCTAGAGAATATTTTTTAGGTCTGCACCAAATGGCTAGTATGCAAGTGCTAGTGAAAGGTTACATAGTCACCTAGATGGAAAAAGTTACATGTGCATTATTGTAAAGGCACAAATAAAAATGTTAAATTTTTTATTAGACCTAAATAAAAATCACTTATCAATTGTTAGAGGTTATATACATGTATCATGGTCAACCAAACACCTGACACAAATAAATTAGGTCTAATTAACTAGTAGGCCTACTTTATTAAGAAAGATAACATGTTGGTTGGAATAAGGGGCTGATGAGTCAGTAATTTTAGGATCATGACACCCTTATAAATGATGCATAAGGGTGAGAAAACACTTCATGTCCATAATGGAAGACAAGGTAGTTTTCCAAGTAATATTTGCATGTACAAAGGGAGGTGGGCTACTTAGTGACTCATGAAAACTAATTAAAGCATAATGCACCTTTGTATCATCCAAGAGAGAGATTGATTTACAAAATTTTCATGGCTATTCCTTGAATGGGGTGAACACTTTTTTTAATTAGCCTCCACTACTCCATCTCTACACCATGCCCATTAAAGTACATCCACTAGCATAGGTAATGCGTGGAGAGATGAGGGGACTGTTATGAATGTTATAAATACTATTTGAGTGGATTATGGTCATTCATGACCTCTACATACCACTCCCACACTATATTTAACTCT
The DNA here is from genome assembly GCA_037957365.1 of Torreya grandis. Classification (NCBI taxonomy): domain Eukaryota; kingdom Viridiplantae; phylum Streptophyta; class Pinopsida; order Cupressales; family Taxaceae; genus Torreya; species Torreya grandis. Next base: position 817,854 of record JARHVA010004843.1, on the reverse strand, counting down.
TTTTTCTTCTCATATTTCTATATATTGAGGCTCTAAGGCCATTATAATCATCCCTTGATTGGGTATGAGGAAACTTTTCCTAAGCTTGTACCTTATAAACCTCTTAAACTAATACAAGGACTATTGCAAGTTATTTGATGTTGGTTTAGTGTGTTTTGATTGTTTTATTAGATTATGTGGTAGGTTTCTCTCCCTTTTCAGGTGCTTTCCTCACCTAGTTACTAGTACATGGTTCTATATAGGTCACATAGTGTGTGAATGTCCTAGTGGCTGAGATTAGAGTGGAAGTTTGATTGGTAAGTGTCTATATATCATAAATTCCCTTAATTACCCTCATATTATGATCACCTAACATAGCCTATATGTGAAACACTATTTATTATAAGCCTTGGAGATAGTGATTCAATTCATGTATTATTCATTAGTTTTATGTAAGGTTAAATAGAGTGGATATATCATATTAGTGCATCACCTCCCCTTATCTTAAGTTTCAATTTCATGAATTTATCTCTCCCTTTTCATTACAAAAAGTTAGTAGGCTTAGCATTTGAGCCATAATTTGTACACTAGAGGAGCTAGCCCTAAAAACTAGAGGTTTAGCCTACACATAGGTAACCCAAAACCTGGGCTAATCCTATGTTACCCTAAAATTATAGAGGTCTAAATAATCCTCTCCTAATGATGTAATTTGGTGAGTTAATATTTTTTACTTGCCCATGGGGACTAGATTAAAGAAGCTTGGGATACACTCCATCATCATTTGGTGATCTTAAGTATTTTTAAGCATTGGAGAAGCAAATTTTCAATCAAAATTTCATGACAAAGAGGTCATTAAAAGATATTCATCTAAGGGCAAGGACAATTTTTAATTGATAGTACACTTTGTTCTTCATTTTCCTCATTGTGTCTAATGCCTTGGTATGAAAACACTTTTTATTTTATTCCATCCTATTATCTCTATAATGAGCCTCATAAATCATACTATGACCCATTATATCCCTATTATCCTTATCACCAAAAATATGTTGACCCTTATAAGTCTTATGTTAAACATCCTCAACCTAGTTATTAGTTATATATGCCACTCCCCACCCCAAGTACACTACCTTGGTAACCTGCCTAACTTACTAATCATTCTTGGAAACATCATGATATATATAGTTAGCCTAACCATGTCTTAAATCATTCTATTTCAATCCTTAAGCAAACCCTCTTGTATTATGAGAAATACATGGTTGGGATTGATACACAAAGGGTTATGGCCAAGAGGTCCCTAGTCACATCATTAGGAGTATGAGAGCCTCATTGTATCAATTTAATAAGGATTGGGAATTTATCATGAGTGAGAATTAGTCAAGACCAACTAGTGACATGTTAGACATAGGTGGTATAATTTTAAGCATTGAAGAGAAGCTAGTGGTCTATGAGGGGAAACAAGTCCAATATTAATAGCCACATGTGTCATCCACTAATCCATATCAATCCTCCATTAAGCATCCCATCCTTCCTCAAAGGACCCAAACAAGTGAGTTTTAAAACTTCTCAAGTCCCTCACAAGTTCCTCAAGCCTTTCCTACTTGGAAGTATGTTCAAGAAACTATACAAAAGAGGGAAGAAGTGTGTGTTGAGTAATTAAATGTCATAGTTTAGATCAGACTTGGTAGGGCATTTCTCTTCTTAATCATCCTGAAGATATATATAAACAAATTAGATTTAACTTTTAAGATTGCCTAGATAGAAAAGTTAAACTTATAAATAAACACTTATATCAGTCAATGAGAGTAGAAAAATCAATGAAATCTCAATCTTAGGAGAAGATGCCTTCATTCATTCTACAAGTTGCAACACACACAATTGAAGAAGCTCTTAGATCCAAGGTTCCAACTTAGAAACAAGTAGTGGAATCATGGGGAAAGGAAGGTGAGTCAAGCCTACACCAAGATGTTGATGTTAAAAAGAAATATGAAACCATTTAATCCTTATTCCTCCCTCCTTAAGAGTCCAAAACATTCCCATAATGGAGGTATATTCAAAAGAATATGCAAAATGAGAATGAGGTGTTGGTTGTCATAAGTGATTAGCTTAATGAGAGTAATGAAGAATCCATAAGACCAATAGATTTAACATATATTATATAAAATTTTCAAGGTTATTCCATTCCTCTCCTGGATAAGGAGCCTATTCTTTGGGATAAAAGTGAATAAGATTTATTTGTAGTGTTAGATGATGAAGGTGATGCAAGTGTCAAAAGAAAATATTGATATTGGGATACCTCTTGGTTAGGATAAATATGAATCACTCTTTCATAATGCAAGAAATGGTGAAATTCAATAAGATCAAGGTAATCAAGATGATCCTCAAGAATAATGCATACCAATTGGCCAAGGAGAAGATGACCTTGAATATTTCCTTGATGACATGACAACCACTATCTTCCTTGATAGTCTTGATGAGTGTGAAAATGGAACATCTATTCAACTTACATCAACTATAAGACAAGGAGACAACCTTCAAGAGTTTTCAAATGTTCAAGAAAATACAAGGTATGTGTTGATGTTGAAGATACTAATTTCATTGAAAATTAAGGACCCAATATTTTTTTCCAAGATGAGTTTGTTAATGAACATGTAGTCTCAATAGTGGATGAGACATTAGATCATGATCACATAGAATGTCAAGAGGATGACAAGGATATATGGTAAAAATATTTGGAATATTGTAGTGAGTTTGAGATTCTTCAAGAGTATATACCTTTTCTTGGATGGATTGAGAGTGTTGTTGTAGCTATCCTTCATAAAGAGAAAAATATGAAGCCTAAAGAACATGAAAGAGAGGAACTTGATCAACTTTTAATAGATAGTCATCCGTTTGAGGGTCTTCCAGAGATCAAGGCGATTGGTCTAAAGCTTGAAGAAGGACTTATTGAGCCTAGAGGGAAGCTTGAGAGTGAATTTGAAGTAGTAGATGGAATCCTTGAAGGTGATATTGATAGAATTAATTAAGAATAAATCCTAGTTGTAATTGATCTTGTTGAGTTAGTAGTTGATTATCATGATAGATTTATAAATCCTAATGGCCCTTTATAAATGATCATGAGAAATAAGGATCAACATGAGTTGGAATTTGAAACAACAAGTGAATATGTGTTCATAAATTATTTTTTTGATGTTTCCATTACACCTGAGAGTATTCAAAATGAGTTGGAAACCATGAAGACTCCTCAATCAAGAATCACACTCATAAAGAAACATGATCCACATCATTTCCTATCTCATGGAGAGAGAGTCTATAGAAAGCTTCCATTTGACCCAGGAGGAAGGAGACTTATTTAGGTTAGATATTTATATGAGGTTTTTATCTTGTTTCCAATAAGTGTTGGTAACACAAGTGTGGTGTGCTCTCTTCCTTAGTTGCTTTAGTTTCTTGTCTTGTTGCTTTCTTAGGTGTCTAGGTGTTGTTTTCCTTTGGTGTCCTTATTTTTAGTTGTTGTTTTAGTCCATGAAGAGGTTTGTTAAGGTACTAGTCTAATTATCATTCTAAGAGAGGATATAATCTTATTTTGGGTCATGATTTCCATGGAGAGATAGTGGGTTCCCTTTACCATTAGGCTGGTCAACCCTTATGAATTGCCAAAGATGTTGATAATTTGGCCTCCTAGGCCAAATTTCAACTCTTATAACCAAAAACTTTCCCATAAAACCCTCTCAAGATTATACATGGTAATATTTAGGCTTTGTGATGTATTATATGGTCTCATTTTTAATCCTTTTAGAACTATTCAAACTCTTAGTACATACTAGACATTAGTTTCAAGATCATCATATGTCATAGCCTATGTTGAGGTCTTTGGATGATGTACTAAGTGTTAAAGGTGGTCATTATATGAGTGGAGAGGTGTCAAGTGATTTTTGAGGTCTAGAGAATGACCTAAACATTTTTTGACTAAGGTAAGGTTTCTTAGCAGAAACTAAGGTAATTTAGAGAGTTTAAGGTTGCTTGTTCTCATGGTATTTTGGTCTATTTTATCCATTTATTGAGAAGGGACCTTTGTTATCATGATATAGTTGTGTCTAAGATTCTTTTCAGTCATAACATGAGGTTTATAATGTATCTAAGGTTGTATTCCATGGTATATTTATCAAAACCTATATCAAGCCTTAGCTAGCTCTCTAAATCATCAAATGGTCCTTCAATTTTTCATATGAGTCAACTCCACATTATAAAAATTTGTAAAGGTGTTTAGGTGTCACATTATATAATAAAGAGTATTAAAAAATCCCCATATCCATCATAATGTCTTTATGAGATGGTTTTATATGCATAAAAATATCCCCTTTAGAAGTTAAATACATCTTTCATTCCAAAAAGAGGTCCCACACATTGAAAATGTATCTTCTCAAATTCCCCAGATGTACCCTATGTTTTAATGTTCATGGTCTCTTTATTTACCTCCTCCTACACACCAATGGCATTTCAAGGTCTAAAGATTTAGAAAACATAGGAAAGTTGTAGGTTGTAGGTTATTTTAGACTTGTATAGATCCATACAGTACAACCATGATAAGAGGAAGTTAGGGATATATAGAAGGGACTTAGTTCAGACATCATATGGAAGAATCCATGAGATATAAATTCAAGAAAGGTAAGAACTATTTCCCTCTTTCCATCATTGTCTTTGGAAGCTTATAAAAGCTTGTAGGTTTTTGCTCAATCCATATAGGAGAGAGAAGATGGTGAGCTAATATTTTGGGTAGATGAAGGGGGTATCATGACCTTTCCATCATAGGAATTATTTTTTAGGTTAATAGACCATGATTTATAAACAAAGGTTAAGAATTTGGGTAGTTAAATTTGTCTTCATCTATTCAGGGGTAAACGTTGGAATGGTTTTAGTACATTATGGGCCTATTTGATGAAACTAATGATTGTAAATATCTTATACAATAATTCAAGGTCCTAAAATTGCATTATTCATCTCTGGTTCACATGTGTGAGGTTGTGAGAGCAAGGAAACCTCTAAGATCATCTAGTTGTAGGTAGTTTATGGAGTCTCCAAGGTATATAAATAGAAGTAGATGATGTTTTAGGTTATGTAATGGGTTATTCGAATCCATACAAGTCCTCCTTATCTATTATAAACAAAAATAATCCAAAATCAAGCTAAATAACTCATTCAAAGCGCTATTTCTAAGGTGTTTATCATTCATACAATGTATCCTCCTTTGTAAGTGAAGAATAAGGTAGATGCAGAGAGTCATTACATTTTTTAAAGACATACATGTAATTTACATCTTAGTCATGTTTTGTGGTGTTTCTCTCATTCACATAACTAACCTATATTAAAATACCATTCTCATCCTCACCACTAGGAAGACAAACCCTCACAGTCACAACAAACCTATTATGTAAACTAAACACATAGAGTGTTGATTATTGGGATAGGTGTTGAAGACATTCATGAGTATTGAAGAATAATAAGATCCTATAAATAAGTATGGTATGGAGAAAATAAGGTTAAAAAATACCAATATCATCAGCTCACATTGAAACCCTTAAGAGATAGGCTTGATCAAGCCTTCAATCCAAATAATATTGTGGCTACAGGGTTGGAGAGACACTGATGGTGTGATGAGAATAAGGAGGTTCATGGGGTCAAAAGGAGAAATGAGAGGCCAAAAAAATGAAAAGGGAAACCATGGGAACATTGGAACCCAAAATACCACCTCTCAAATGAAGCACTAATAGTAAAAAAGGCTTAGAATTACCACCTACATGCTTGACTGTGGAAACATATCAAGTTAAGCATGAGATCCCATTCAAAGGAGATTTTAAGGTGTATAGATGTAATTAGGTTTAATATCCATATTATATATGATGTATTATGATAAATGGAAAGGAAATTTCCATGAAGAGGAGACCCACATCCTTACATACAGTAAAAGATGTAGGATTACCACCTACAGGTAGGGTCATTAGGTAGAGTAAAGAAGATATGAGGAGTTTTAAAAAGAGTTAAGGTGTAGGAGTGAGAATAGAGTTTCCTAAATGATCTCAATTCATTCATATAGTGTTTTTATCCTTTGAGATAAGATAATGCCTAGATGTCATAATTAGGCCTAGTTAGGCCTATACAGGCACCTATAGGCAAGGTCATATGAAGAAGAGTTAAGGTGTGAAACCCTATATAGAGGTGAAGTATAAAGGTATCTCACTCATTTTATAAATGATATAAGTGTTTTTCATTATTATTTTTTTTTTTTTTGAGGTATCAAAATCCTAATGGCTTAAATATGCCTAAAATGAGCCTAGGCTAAAAATTGGAGATAAATTACATATCCAAGAGTGTTTCAGTATTTAAAGCAGCAAATAAGGAGGATATAAATGTTATAAGGCAATTTAGTTAGTTATTAGCTCTTAATATATGTGAGAAAGTGAATTTACATACCTTTAGGGTGAAACTAACCTAGAGACTCATAAACCCTATGCAAGATATGAGAGGTATGTAGAGAGAAAGGATGAAAAATGTGTTATTCAAAAGGGTGATTATCAGGTCATAACATGTCATATGAGGTCTAAAATGCATCAACACTAAAGAAGGAAATGAAATAATCCCAAGTATACTTACAACCATTAAAAAGAGTGTGATGATATTTTAGACCGTGATGAAGATGTTTTAGATAGAGGAAAGCAAATAAAAGGTCAAATTGGTCTCATTACCTCTCTCGAACTACACTACCCCAACTTGCCATGTCAAGCTAAAAAATCAAGCACTCATATCTTACATGACATAATGCATCACTACCAGTGATATTAGGGGGAGTTGGGGACCCTTATGAAATAAATATTCATGGAGGAAAGTGTGGAATTTAGGATCCCAACTCTATGAACAATCCCTAAGACTACAACCTACATAAAATGCTTAGAAAGGAATCAAGGTCTACCAAAATTTACTCACATCTCACCATACAAGTTTCATGGGAGTAGGATATCTTAATGATTTTTGTGGAAGTATATGGGATCAACATCCATGGCCATAAGTTTTGGATTTGAGGCCTATAATTTATGAACAATTGTTAAGATGATAGGCCATTAAAACCCTCCATAAACCCTAATAGGGACCTTATGGATCAAAAAATGAGATATTTTCATCTAGATGAATTGAAATGGTTATAATAACACCAAAATCATGTTATTAACTCTAAGGAGGTCCCATCCCTAGTATTGGTTTATATAGATAGTTGTACAGACCCCCTAAAAACCATGTTTTACAAGATTTAGTGATGAAAATAAGGTATACAACTTGATGGAGAGTTGAAAATCATGGTGAAAGGTATTATGAGGCATGTTTCAATCTTTCAAACCATAAACTACCCAAAATTCTTCCTAGATAATATTTTGTAGGTCTACACCAAATGGCTAGTCACCTAGATGAGAAAAGTTGCATGATGTGCACTATTGGAAAGGAATAATTCAATATTTTAAATGCTTTATTAGACATAAATATAACTAATTTATCAATTCCTAGAGGTTTTATATAGGTCTCATTGTCAACCAAGCACAAAAACTAAGTAATTAGGCCTAATTACCAAGTATGCTTACTTGATTAAGAGAAGATGTTGGTTGGCATGATGGGTTACTAAGTGAGTAATTTTAGGGTCATGACACCCTTATAACTGATGAATAAGAATTAGTAGACACTTCATGTCCATAATGGAAGACATGATAATTTTATAGGTCATATTTTCATGCATAAAGGCAGGTGGGCTACTTAGTGACTCATGGAAATAAATTAGAGCATAATGCACCTTTTTAACTACCAAGAGAAAGAGTGATTAACAAAATTGGTCTGGCCATGCCTTTAATGGAGTCAACCAAGTTTGAATCAATCTCTACTACTCCATCCATATGCCATGCTCATTGAAGGACATCCATTAGAAAAAGTAATGCATGGAGAGATGAGGGAATTGCTATGAATGTTTTAACTATTTTTTGAGTGGATTATGGTCATTGATGACCTCTACATGCCATTCCCATGCCATATTTCACTCTCTCACCTTATCATAGTTTTATATATTTAGGCTCTAAGGCCATTTTAATAATTCATTGGATGGGTATGGGGAAACTCTATCTTAGCTTATAAGTTTTAAACCTCTTAAGATAATAAAAGGACTATTTTAGCTTCTTTAATACTAGCTTAGTGTGTTATGCTTGTTTTATTTGCATATGTGGTAGGTTTATCTCCCTTTTTAGGTCCTTGCCTCACCTAGTTGATAGTACATGGTTTTATGAAGGTCACATAGTGTGTGAAGGTGTTAGTGGTTGAGCATAGAGTAGAAGTTTAATTAGTAAGTGTCTTGTATCATACCTTTCCTTCATTACCCTCATGTTCTAATCACCTAGCATAGCCTATATCTAAAAATTTGTTGCTTAGAATCCTTGGAGAGAGTGTTTTAATTAATGTATTATTAATTAGTGTTTCTTAAGTTCAAATAGAGTGGATAAATAATATTGGTACATCACCTCCCCTTATCTTAGGTTTCATTTTAATGAATTTATCTCTCCCTTTTCACCCCCAAAAGTTAGTAGGTTTAGCATTTGAGCCATGATTGATGCACTAGGGGAGATAAACCCATAAACTAGAGGTTTATCCCAACCATAAGTTACCCATATCCTTGGGATAATCCCATGTTATATTGAGCATTATTATTATTGTTTAGGTTTGAAATTGATGTTATAATTGATGCAAAAGGTTATTGAGAAGGTCTTCATGAGGTCATTGAAAAGTGTAGTTATGAGAGAGAATAGTGATCAATGTTATAGTGATTGTGAGAAGTGTAGTATATGATTGGTATATGTTATTATGAATGTATGAGTGATGTGAAGGTCAGAATGGAGGGTTCTTTTTGTAAAATTTGTCAAGTTCTTGAGCCTAGTAGTATCTTTAAAAATTATGTGCATAGGATGCCTAGTCTTGTGTATGAAGGAACATAATGGACGGTTGAAATTAATGAATATAGGCATGAATGATTATATGAGGTTGTTTGATCATGTAAATTAGGTATTATAGTACTCTTGTAAATCTCAGGGTAAGCCTATACGAGTAACACCTTCATACCAAGTCTACACCTAGACCACTCCTAGACCCTACCTAGCCTAATGAGGCATAATTATTTATTGTAAAGGAATATGAATGATGTATGATAGTTTTTAAGCATTTATAATGTTACTTTAGTATGTGAGAGTTGTGGAGAATACATGGAAAGAGGCATGCTGGTTAATTTTAAGGCCTATTGTGCTTTGAAGGTCAAGGTATCAATGAAAAAATAGAGAGAGTGTGGCTTAATGGGGTATCATGATTAGTTTTCAAGGCAAGTGTGAGTAAGGGCACATTAACAAAGGTGATTCAAGTTGTTTTAAGCATGTGCATGAATTTTAAGGTCAAAGTTTGAAGGATAAGGCATGAAAATGTGTTCTAAAGTCTCTCAAGTGCATAAAATGAGGGGCTCTCTACCTAGATTTTTTTTCTTATGCTCATTATCTCATTAAACCTCTACATGGGAACATAATCTATTAATGGTATATGGGGAAGGGTCTTATCTCAAAATTCCAAGCATTTTTTGGATTGAGGGGCTATGCTTTATAAATGATTATTAATAATGAAAATAGGTTTAAACCCTCTTAAAACCCTAATAAGGAACAAATTTTGAATATGTTGATCAAAATTTCATATAATGGATTGATATGCTCATGTAAGCTATTGTATGTTGTATTGAACTCTCTTATGCACCTCCAGGTGTGTTTGAATTGTCAAGTGTGTGAGTAGACCCTAAAAAAAGTGCTAATTTCTTAGAGATTTATTATATTAGTTATATTTAACCAATTAAAAATATGTAAATAAATGGAGGATGAATATTGAGACTCATGTTTCATGTCCATGAAGGTTTATGCACAGAATCTAGACCTTAAGGTCTATGTGTAGTGAGGTCAACTAAATAAGTTTTCAAGACCAATAGTTACCACTAGATTATATGATATTTATATTTTAAGATGGTTTGAAGATGTCATAGGATAATATAAATGTATAATAATCCATTTAAAATTTCTATATAGGTGTTGTATGTTTGAGTCATCATGACTGGTCTTTGAGGAAAAGTAACAGTTTCAAGTGAACAAGTTGTAGAAGTTTTTTCGAGTCCTTTTGCATTATGTGATGAAGTATAATGCACTTGATGAAGTTTTTGAGGTCTTGGAGGTTCTATGTATGTGATTTATTTTCATTTTTGTGTGGATAAATAACATGTTATCTTTAGTTGTTGAAAATAGACCTTTATGTGTATATGAAGGCCTAATGTGAACATTACTAATGGTGTGATTCAAGTGGTGGTTAGAGATAAAAGGTGTCATAAACTAAGATGAGATTATTTGGGGTATATTTTAGTGGTATATTAAGTGTTATTACCATGTATTTAGAGTTTTAAAGTGTTCCAAGGAGATCAAAGGGTAACATTTTCTAATAAAGGCCTAATTGAATTAGGTCTCCCTAAGGCCTAAAAAAGGTTAAGTCTTATATGTTATGACTAACCTATTATAATTATTTATTAATGTATGAAATGTGTTATAATACTTATTTTAAGGTAACATAATTGTGAAATTGTTTGTGGCTGACCAAGAGGCATGTGAGCTAGAGGATTATATAAGAATGAGGCCTAATAGGCCTAATTGAATTGTTAGACAGATTGAGAGTGAAAGTGAAGGAAATTACACATTTAAGAGATAAATCAGGTATTTTAGACCATTATATGGTGTAGATAAACTATAATTTATATCTAATAAGGGTTATTTATATGAATATCAAGTTCATATGACATAATCTATCTTAAAGAGACCTAGTTGAGCGAAGAAGCCTATAAGGTAGTTTGAGATGGATAGAAGAGTGAGAAGAGATAAAGAAGGTGATAATAATTTTTTGTGTGAGAAATAAGGTTTTATGAAGGTGATAAAAATTTGAGGTGGCTGAGTTGGTGCTGAGACATCTACGGGGTTGGTGCCTCCTTGAAAGTTGATACTTGCTAAAGCCTACTTGAGTGGGTGCTTGACTAGTTGGGGTTGGTGCTCTATGTGGAGTTGTTGCTTCACTAAAGATAGGTTTTTATATTATAATACTATAGTAAATTTGTATATATTATTGGGTTTTCTCCCCATTAAGGGTTTCCCACATATGTAATGTGTTTTATGATCTTATATAGTTGTATATGTTTTGCTAGATGTTCATGTTTGTATGAATGGATCATGTATGCTTAAGTGGAATTGAATTAATGTTTTGAAGACATTTATTCACCCTCATCCTAGTGAATATGATTAAAAAAATTAGTATCTAAACCTATTACTTTAAATCAAGTCTAATAGCTTGACAGTGATCCTAAGAATCATAAGATGTCTAGTGATAAAAAAGAAGACAACATGTATGATGAAGAAGTATACTATGATGGTGAAGAAGGAGAAGCCAAATTATACCTTGAATATGAGCTCATATTTATCTTGATTATTATAATAATCAAAATAAGATTATTAAGGATATTAATAATGAGTTAGAAGGTGTCAATACAAGGTTTATATCAAAGGAAGTTGAGTATGACTAGTTGAAGATTAAACTAGATTCCTTCAAGGTTGAGGATGATCATCTCATAGACAAGATGATAAAGTTTTATAAATATCATGATAAGTCATAAAAATTAAAGATTATCAACATTAAAATACCAATTAGGTATCCCAATATAATAAGGGATAAGTTATCATGAGACCATGGGAAAAGGAGTGATCAGTAAAGAGGTAATTATAAAAATGTTGTTTTCTAAAGTTGTCATAATACGGGACACATTGAAAGATTTTATTCTAATACAGATAAAAGGTCCTCAATATTCAACAAGATATATGAATCTCTTAGATTGCATGAGAAGGGTCAAACATTGGTATGGAAGCCAAACCAAGTTAGGACTGATCATATAGAACCCAAGAGTCAAGATGGAATATTTTATAAGTAGGAAAAAAAGACTAAAGAGGACTCTATGCTAGCTCAAACTGCCTTTCACATTCAAGATGAAGGCATGAAATGGTATATATATAGTGGTTCTCAAGCCACATGATAGAAGACAAAAATAATTACATCTAATTGAAGATGAATGCTACAAGAACATTGAGGATAACACAACTACCCATATAGTTGGCAAGGGTATCTTGAGTTGGGATAATGGGAAGACCAAGATATAAAATGTGTTTTATGTGGAAGGTTTCAAACATAACTTGATTATTGAAAGTTAAATGTGCAATCAAGGACACACACTAAAATTTCATGACAAAGGGTGTGAGATAAAGAGATCTAAATGTAGAAGGCTAATTGTAAATACAAAGATGACTAAGAATAATCTATATGTATTGAATGAGATCAACAAGGAGATATGATTTATGAGAAAGATGGATTAAAGTTAGCTATGGCATAGAAGGACAGGTCACCTAAAATTTTAAAATTTGGTTAATCTAAGTACTAATAAGTTTGTGAAGAACATGCCTAAGATCACCAAACCTACAAACATACTTTTTAAGTCATGTCAACATGGTAACTAGACTTGAAGAAGGTTCAAGTACAAAGATTACTCTACAACAAGACCATTGGAGTAAATACACACTTATCTCTATGGGCCTACAATAATTCAAAGAATTCAAGGAGATAGATAATTCATATTACTCATATATGACTATAAAAAAATGACTTGGGTAACATTATTGAAATAAAAGTCAAAATCTCTTGAAAAACTCAAGGCATTCAAAGATCTTATTGAAAATGATAAGAATGGGAAGATCAAGTGTATAATATTTGATAGAGGAGGAGAGTTTTGGTCAAATGAGTTTGATGACTTTTATGAGGTTCATAGAATAAGGATACAGTTCTCAATAGCTAAGACACGTCAAAAGAATGGGGTAGAGGAAAGAAAGGATATGACAATTCAAGATATGACTAGGACTATGCTAAATGATTCTATATTATCTAATGGGTATTGGAGAGAGGAAGTAAAAAATACAATATAAATTTTGAATAGATGATAGATAAGGACTAATGGAAAAAATAATCCTTATGAACTGTGAAAAGGTAGACTTGATAATGTGGAACACTTTAGAGTGTTCGGGAGTAAATGTTTCATCAAAAGAGATGACGAAGACTTGGGAAAGTGTTATTTCAGATCTGGTGAAGGTATATTATTAGGATACTCATTAATGAACTCAAATTATAGATATTATAACAAGAGGCTACAAAAAATAGTGGAAAACACCAATGTGAAGATTGATGAGATAAAGAAATCACACTCACAATCAAAGGATACTTTAGACAATCTAGAATTCAAGATGAATAGGAAACCATAGATGTTAATGAGGAAAAATAAGAATTTAAGGAGAGATAAGACTTAAAAGGCCCCTCAATACATATTCAAAGAGATCATCCTAAATCTCAAATCATTGGCAACAAGAATGTAGGTATGCGAACAAGGAAACACTAGTAACTAATCTAAATCAAGATAATATTGCTCTATTATCCAAGATTGAACTTAATAATATTATAGAGGTAAGAAAAGATAAATTTTGGATAGGTACTATAAATGAGAAGTTAGACTAGATATATAAGAATGAGACTTGGGAACTAGTTCCTAGGCCTAAAGACAAGAATGTCATTGGCACAAAATGGGTGTTTAGAAACAAGTTGAATGAAAATGAAGAAGTCACTAGTAACAAGGATAGATTGGTATGAAATGGATATGAAAAAGTTTAAGGGGGAGATTTTGAGGATACCTATACACCACTATCAATATTGGATGCCATCAAATTATTACTAGCATATGCAGGATTCAAAGGGTTCAAGGTATACTAGATGGATGTCAAATATACCTTTTTGAATGGGAACTTAGAAGAAGAGGTTTACATAGAGAAAACTTAAGGGTTCTCACTATCAGGTGATAAGTACTATGTTTTTAGATTGAAAAATTCTCTTTATGGTCTAAATAAAGCTCTTAAATCTTGGTATGCCAAGTTGGATAGGTATCTATTAAATCAAAGATTCAAAAGAAGAGTTGCAAATAGTAATCTATACATAAAGTTAGAAGATGACCGCCAGTTGATAGTATATTTTTTATGTGAATGGCATCATATTTGGTGGAAATCATGAGAACATGAATAATATATTTTTAGAGGTGATGAATAAATATTTTGAGATGTCCATGCTGGGAGAACTATCATTCTTTCTTGGGTTGTAAATAAATCAACATGAAAAAGGTATATTCATTTCACAACCCAAGTACATAAAAGAGATGTTGAAGAAGTTTGAGATGGAATATTTTAAGGTAATTAGTACACCTATGATCAAAAGGTATAAGTTGAGAAAGAAAGATGAGTCTCTAATGGTTAATCAAATGTCATATAGGTTAATAATTAGAATTTTACTATACACCACTACCTTTAGACCTAACATCATGCACGTAGTAGGTCTTATGGGAAGATTTTAAGTAGATCTAAAGGAAAATCATCTACAAGTAGTCAAAAGGATATTAAGGTACCTCAAGGGGACTATGGATTATGGGTTTTGAAATCTAATGATTAACAACTTCAATTTGACAGCTTATATAGATGTAGACAAGGTATGAAGTCTAGATGATAGGAAAAATACTAATAGAGGAGCCTTATTCTTAGGGAGGTACCTAGTTTCATGGATACACAAGAAGTAGCCATCAATAGAATTATCCATTTGTGGGGCCAAGTACATTATAGTAGATTCATGTTTCACTTAGGTCCTATGGATGATATAGACCCTAAAATACTACAAGGTGAAGTATAATGGTCCTAACCCTATATATTGTGATAATACAAGTGTTATAAGCATATCGAAGAACCTTGTCATGCACTTAAGGACTAAGCATATTCCCATTAGGTATCATTTTATAAGAGAGTAGGTAAGTGAATAAAGTGTTAGACTTGAATAGGTTTCTACACATGATTAGATTGTAGACATTTGACCAAAATAATTCCAAAGGTAAAAGTTGAACACCTAAGACAAGAATTAGGTGTAATTCATATGCCTAGCAATCATTAAATAATCCAAGTACTTAGGGGTAGATAATTAGGTTTACTATCTCCAAGAATATATGCATTTTTTCCAAGAAGGTATGCATAGAGACAGGGGAAACATTTTTGTATTATGTCTCATAAACTCATAGTCCTATGTGTAGAGTATATTGGTTGTAAGGAGTGTGATCCAAGGAGTTACAAACATCATTTTGTCATTTATGTCAAAGGTGGGGAAAGACCAAAATGGGGAAATAAGAATGATATATTTTTGTCATTTTTTTTCATCAATGACAAAAGGGGAGATTTTAGAGTAATGTTCCTATTGTTGAGGTTTGGCATTGATTTTGTCATTTATGTCAAAGGTTCTTGAGAAAGTCTTCATGAGGTCATTGAAGAGTGTAGCTATGAGAGATACTATTGATTCATGTTGTAGTGATTTTAAGAAGTGTAAGATATGATTATCATATGTTCTTATGACTTTATGAGTGATGTGAAGGTCAACATGGAAGGTCATTGTTGTCAAAGTTTTCAAGTGCTTGAGCTTAGTAGTGTATTAAGAAGGTATGCGCATAAGATGCCTAGTCTTGTGCATGAAAGAGAATGATGGATTGGTGATATGAATGCACATAGAAATGAGTGGTTGTATTATGTTTCTTAAGAATGTATATGAGGTATTAGATCACTCATGTGATTCTCAGGGTAAGCCTATAGGGTTAAGATCTTCAGACCAAGTCTACACCTATACCACTCCTAGAACCTACATGGTCTAATGAGGCATCATGATTAGTTTTCAAGGCATATGAAGGATGTACAAAAATGTTTAAGAATGTATGATGTTTCTTGAGTATGTTATAGTGGTGGAGAGTGCATGGAAAGAGGCATGAATGTTAGTTTTTAGGCTTAATGTGGTTTCAAGGTCAAGGTCTAAGTGAGCAAAGAGAGAGTATGGCCTAATGGGGCATCAGGCTCATTTTTCAAGGTAAGTGTGAGTAGGGGAGAATTAAAAAATGTGATTCAAGTTTTTTTAAGCATGTGAATGAAGTTTAAGGTCAAATTTTGAAGGATAAGGAATGCAAATGTGTTATAAGGTCTCTCAATTGTACATAATGAAGGGCTCTCTACCCAAGAAGATTTTTATTGTGTTCATTATCTCAACAAACCCTGCATGGGAAGATAAAATATTCATGATATATGGGGAAGGGTCCTAAATCAAAATTATAGGTATTTATTTTTGGATTGAGGGGCTATGCTTTATGAATGATTATTAAGAATGGAAATAGGTTTAAACCCTCTTAGAACCATAATAATGACCCAATGTTGAAGATATTGATCAAAAGTTCCCAAAATTGAATGTTATGATAAATTAAGATATTTGAGGTTGTATTCAACTCTCCCAAGCACCTATAGGTGTGTTTGAGTTTTTAGGTGTGTGAGTAGACCCTACAAAAAAGTGCTAATTTCTCAGATATTTACTATAATAGTCAGATTTGACCAATTAAAAATATGAAAATAAATGAAGGAATAATATTGAGACTCATTTTTCATGTCCATGAATTTTTATGGACATAATATATCCCTCAAGTCTATTAAACTGGTCATCCAAGTTAGCTAGTTGCTAATAGGACTAATGATGGAAATAGTGAAAACCCTAGGTAATAATGAAAATATGATTAGGGATGTGTTACCATGATAGAGTGATGAAAACAAGTGCATTAAGATTTTTTTTGGTACTGGTATGTAATATTAATTCTTGGTATAAATCTTTCAAGTCAAGTATAGTGGTGAAAATGATGAAGCCAAAATGGCTTGTCTGACTTAGTAAGGTCTATGTGTAGTGAGGTCAACAAATTGGTCTATAAGACCAATATTTTTCACTAGGACATATGATATTTATATTTGAGTATTGTATATAAATTTTATAGGTACATTTAAATTCATAATAATACATTTAAAATGTCTATATAGGTGTTGGAGGTCGGAGTCATCATGACTGGTCTTTGAGGAAAACTAGCAATTCTGAGTGAGTAAATTGTAGAAATGTTTTTGAGTCCTTTTTTCATCGTGATAAAGTATAATTAAATTTAATAATTTTTTTGAAGTCTTTTAGTTTTTTTGTATGCTATTTATTATCATGGTTTTGTATCTAAATAACATGTTATCTTTAGTTATTCAAGATAGACCTTTCTTTGTGTATGAAGGCCTAATGTGAACAATACTAATGGTGTGTTTCAAGTGGTGGTTGGAGATAGAAAGTGTCATAGAAATAATATGATATTATTTGGGTTCTATTTTAGTGGTATATGAAGTTTTATTTCCATGTGTGTGGATTTTGAAAGTGTTATAAGGAGATCAAAGGGTAATGTGCTCTAATGAAATCCTGATTAAATTAGGTCTCCTTAAGGCCTAAAAGAGGTTCTAGTCTTGTATGCTATGAATGACATATTTTAATGATTTATTCATGTATGAAACATGTTATGATACCTATTATAAGGTTAATAAAAATGGTCAAGTTTGTGTGGCCAACCAAGAGGTATGTGATCTATAGGATTGTATAAGAACAAGGCCTAATAGGCATAATTGACTTGTTAGACTAATTGAGAGTGAAATAAAATGGAATAAAACATTTAAGAGATAAATAAGGTATTTTATACCATTATATGGGTTTAGATAAACTATCATGGATATATAATAAGGGTACTATATATGAATATCAAGATCATATGACCTAATATGTCTTGAAGATACTTGGTTGAGTGAAGAAGCCTAGAAGGTAGTTTGAGAGGGATAGAAGAGTGATAAGAGATAAATAAGGTGATAATCATCCATTTTGTGATCAATAAGGTTTTTTTAAGGTGATCAAAATTTGGTGCCTCCTTAAAAGTTAGTGCTTATTAAAACCTAGTTGAGTGGGTGCTTGACTAGTTGGGGTTGGTGCTCCATGTAAAATTAGTGTTTCACTAAAGATTAGTTTTTATTTAATAATAATAGAGTAAATTTGAATAAATCAGTGGGATTTCTCCAACTTTAGGGTTTTACTCATATTTAATGTGTGTTATGATCTTGTATGGTTGCATATGCTTTACTAGATGTTCATGTTTATATGAATGGTTCATGTATGCTTAAGTGGAATTGAATGAATGTTTTAAAGACACTAATTCACCAAAAATCTTAGTTAATGTGATTCAAAAAATTTAACCTAAGCATGGAAAGTTTTTAATAGTCCTCTCCTAAGGGTGCAATTTGGTGAGTTAACAAGAATCTTAGTCAAGATGATAAAACCTGGCATGTGCACCATATATAAGGGTTACAACAAAAAATATTAAAACTAAATACTCATGTTAAACACATAAAATTAAAAATGAGGTAAAAAAATGTGTCAATTTTTTCACTTGAGTGTTTTTTCCAATCATCAAAAAATTTAGGTAAATTATTTTGTGAACCTCTCAGTAGTTCATGCAACTATCCAAGTGCTAGTAGCCCAATTGTATTTCCCCATGGTACTACCATAGTTTGAAAAATTTCACTTTGGGGAATAATAGTTAAAAAAATTATGATATCTTGGCTTACAAATATACCTCCTTTTTGTGCATTCTTAGCTTTTGTACTTGTAGGTAATCTCACACACTCTGATTATTTTCTTTTTTAGGTCATTCAACTAGAAACTATGTCATTGATATAGATCAAAGAATGGATTAGACACCTATTTAGATTCACTTTATATATGAAATAATATTTTTGTCACACTAAAAAAATTTATTTACTTGATGAAAAATATTTTTAGCAAGTTATAAAAATAACTCTTGTTTTAAAAAAAGGCACAACTATTCCTTGGACATGATCTGTATTTTAAGTCTTAGGAGAAGGTATGGGATAATTTGTTGATATTTTTGGGTTGTATATAAAAAAATAAATTTTGTCCCACAATGGGTGCAATAAAATGTTGGTTATAAAAAACATTCAATGTAAAAATCTATATGTTATAGGAAACACTACAATGGGATAAAGTCCCTCCTTTATTAGTAGGCAAGGTTACCATTATCAAACAAAGATAAAAACTAAAAAATAAAATATATATAAATTTAAAAATTATATTTGGGAGGTTTTAATGTGTGTATAAATAAATTTTAATGATTAATAAGTAGAATAAAGACATAGGGAAATATATTAATTAATGAAAGACAAGGGAGAATGTGAATAAATGAGAAGAGGCATATTTCATTTATGTTTGACATTCATAAACTAAAAATAGGAATTAATATTAATGAAAAATAATTTAATATAAAATAAAATTTATAAATTAATAATATGAATCAACAAGCATAAAAACATCCATTCAAAAAAATGAGAGGCATTAAATCTTGTAACAATTTCATTTTATTAGATCTTAATAAAAACACAAACTTATTTCTTTTCTTTCTTCTGTAAAAAAATATTATGTCTTGCCCCAAGTTACAAAGTTAAAAATAATTTTAAAAGGATTACATGAATTATATTTATAACTAAGAGGGTGTAATACTTCACCCTTTCACCTATAAAAACACTTTTCAAAAAATAGAATTACTTGCACTTTTTAAGGCAAACTTTTACATTATCAAATTTCACATGTTACAGCTCTTTGGATGCAAAAAATCCTATTTCAAAACACATTTTAAAATTTTTAAAAGATAACATGCCAAAAATTTGTAAAAGAGAAGATGGAAAAGTACATTAAGATGACCTAGATGAATATAAGGTTAAGGACATTGATCATGGCTTGCTCCAATCCACTCAATCAAAAGGCCTTGATTTTATATTCTTCTAAAAATAAATTAGATCTACAATTTCATCATCGTCCTCAAAATCTTAGTTGATCACTTTTCAATAGTGAAATGGGAGTAATACATAAGTCTAACTTCCTTCTCATCATCACAATCCATCCAATAGTCTTCAAAATATAGGACATGCTAATATGCATAAATCATAATATTATCTAATATTCCTTGAGCATAAAAAAAGTCCTATTATGGAATGTTTGAAGAGTGACACAAGCCAATTTTGCTTCAATGGATTTTTACTTATGCATTATGTCATAGGTGTACCTCCTAATAGTGATAGGAAAATATGACCTAGAATTATGTCTAGTGGTTATAAACTTATGTTTTTCAATGAGTTTCCACAACACCTCCATCAGGGCCCACATATCATCAAAAAAAATTTATAGCATAAATGAGATAGTCTTACACCCATAAACCCTGATATATGATAAGG